>SZWC01004758.1:15342-29443 GCA_023375785.1 Penium margaritaceum | reverse complement strand
GTGGCGCTCCTTTCCTTGGCCATGCAATGGCACAAGCCCAGGTGACTTGCACAGACCCTTGTTTAGGTTGCCGCGCCTCCTTAGATAGCGTTCGGTGGCTTGAGGAAGCCTGTACGTTGTCTTGTGCCTCACCAACCCTCGCTGATCTGGCGCGTGCTTAGTGCCGCCCCCTTTGTCAGCTCCTATGGTCTACTCACGTGCCATTCAGGCCCATGAGAGGGCTCTGATACCATGAGAGTCGAATTGCAAATCCAACAAGACTAATGGTGCTTCATTCCATTGAGTGTGGAGCCCGCTAAGTTAAATCATAGGTGCAGTCTGTTTCGCAAAGAAAGGACAAGTAGGTGAGTAACAAGCAAGCCTACTCTTAGGGGTGAGACGCGCTAGTCGCGACCCACCCATCGGCCGGTGACCGAAGCTCACCGGCTCGAGGGCGAAATTGCCAGCTGTCCATAAACAAGAGCGGCGATGGCCGGAGAGTCCTAGAATTGGCCAGATTAGGCCAGAATTAGCTAGACCTAATTGATTCCTGGAAAACAGCAAAAGCAAGGTCTGATCTAGGTCTTGTTCCACACAACAACTATTATGTCAGAGAAGCATCATGGACTCGTATGGGTCAGGCATGGGTTGAGGGCCGGCGGACTGCGAGAGGTAAGGGAGTGGCACCACCATCCAAAGAAGTAGGCTGGCACATGTCTCCACAGTCAACGTGGATCACCACTGACCGTCAAGTCCGCATGCACTGCACACCCAAGGATATCCATGAGCAAAAATGTACACAGAGGATTATCACAGACCAGCATCATCACGTACGATGAACGACTCCTCACACTCAACAGCGCACTGTGCCCCACCGCCAACATCCCGACTGCACATGACGGACTTGACATACCCAACACTAGGACTCCTTTGCTCAGTAAATGCACTCACATTTCCCTGAGTGGTCAGCCAGAGAAGCTGGTGGAGCTCGACAATGTCGCGGGCCTACATCATGAGCTGCTGCTCCAGAGGTGACATGTCTCTGGTGTCGTCTACCGCTGCATTAGCTGATGGTGGAGACTGCGTGTCAGTCGCTGCTGTAGTATGTACGGAGCCGCGCTCACGTTTCTTGAACGCGTATTACAAGCTTTCCGCAATCTTTGTCCAGTTCTTGGGGGGCTTGTACTCTGTGTAGCGGTGCACTCTCTCGCAGTTGTGACACTCCCATTGTCGCTCCTAGGTCGGCTTTGAAGCCGCCTGCTCCTTTCCACCCCTCCTGTTGGTTCTTCCCTTCTTCCCTCAAACTGCCACAGCTGAGCCAGCTACTGCTAGGGTTGGCGTCGTTGACTGTGATGACGGGAGGGAGGAAAGGGGGAATGCGCGTATTGCCTGGACTGTTGTGATGGTTGCGGCTCACGCACCATGGCGAGCGTCATTTCTTGCTCCAACTCCTGCCACGTGTGGGAAGTGCTCTATGGCCCATGACACAAGCAAACCTCTGTCCGCCATCTCCTAAAGGCTGCTCAGGCTGAAGTTGTTGAAGGTTGCGCCATAATCGCGCCCAACTCCAATCCTCATGGTGTTGAACGCCATGAGTTGACCCGGCCCATTCTTCCCCAGGGTCCTGTACAGCCGCATCGCTCGCCGCCAACAGTCGGCTGGCATCTCATGTCCACCCTGGCGCACGGAGTTGAAGTCTGATAGCCGCTGTGATATCGTTGCCATGGTCGCGCCTTCAAAGAGAGTGGTTGCCAGCTTCTAAGCCCGGCGCGGGTCAGTTTGAGCTCCGCTACGGGGATCACCAAGGAATGGTTCGAAGTCGACGGTGTACTCCCGGGGACGGCCTTCAGGAGAGCGTAGGCGGCGCGGGCGGTGGTAACTTGCTGCTAGGGATTTGTAATCTGGTACTGGATGGCGTAGTACGGGTACACCCCTTCACTGGCTGCCCACATACGGAACCACGGCTCCCAAGTGGTTTAGCTGTCCTCTTGCCGGTAGGCGGAAGGGTTGGTCTCAATCCGCTCGGGTGGCTTTGTTTTCATTAGAGTTGCAGGGACAACTTATTCTAGCGACGGAGATGGGAGATTGTCCCTCACCCCCTGACTCATGGAAAGCAGCTGGTCCTCTAGGGAAGCCAAGTCTGTGGCTACCTTGGACATGTTGGTTGGGCCTACTAGGCTGATTGGTACTTCTTGGCGTGCCGAGCGGGTTCGACGTCGCTTTTCCAACTATGCGAGGCGTAGGCGGACCATGCCTTCCTCGTCATTGGCGTCCGAGTCTGAAAGGTTATCGGACTGATCGGCATTGAACACTCCAAATGATGCATCGACTTCTGCTGCAACCGCACTCTCGAGTGTCATTTACCCCTTGTGGAATGCATCACAAAGTATCTTCTGCTACCGCTCCTACTATTGCAGTTGCTTCTACTGCTGCTGATGCTGCTGTTGCTGCTGTTCTTACGGCTACTGCTGCTGTGGCTGGATTGCATCCTTACAAAGTTTGAACAAATCAGCCATCTCCTTGGCTGTCTGTTCAGCTTGCTGGGCCTACTTCTCGCGCATCTTGCGTAGACCACGCGCCGATGAGCGAGGGCTAGACGAGGACTTGTCCCAAGTCATGCCCGGTGTGCCGCCAATCACACCAAAGGTGGCAACGTCGGCGTCCATAGCGGAGCCGGCACTTCCGACTCCGACGGGTGTGTCCTTGGGCATGATAGTGCGTAGGATGTCGTAAGTGTGCACCACTGTTGCTGACACTGTTGTCGAGTGGTGAACGCTGTCATAAGATTTTTGCAGCAATTCCCCTATCCCAGTGTACGTGGAAAGTGTGATAAGGCCTATTTCAGCCAAAAATCCACCAGTGGACCGCCCCACACTGTCAAAAGGGAATTGGCAGCATTTTCCCTGTCCAGTAGGCGTGGGAAATGTGACGAGGCCTGTTTCAACCCAAAAGCCGCCGATGGACCCCTTATCAACTGACCTGAGGCAACGGACTAGAAAACAAGGCTGCCACAATGACACTTGTTGTTCGCTCCTAGTGTTTCAACTAGGACGAGATATCACCCTTCGAATCACGGTTCCACACTGAGAGATCCATAAGTGTCACTTCCTTGCACTATGTTCTTAGCATGTGGTCACTTTTGTGCAAGGAGCTAACTCCAGGGGCTTAGACCAACCAATGCTTTATTGTCTGCCTTTGGTGGACAACTCTGTTAGGAATCTCAAAAGTAAGAAATGTAATGAACCATATGCAACTGACAGGTGCTCATAGTCCTAGAGCCAGCCTCTAGCCTAGGCACATAGTTGCTCCTTGGATGAGCCAGTTTGGGGGCAATCTGAATTGCATTATCCCCCCTACCTACATTGCGCTCTGTGTGACTGGTAAGTGGCGCCTCCCATGAGGAATGACCTTGGAATGTCCTGAGATGTCTCTCAAAACATTCTTGTCCCCCATTTGGTCACAAAGAAAGCTAGTCACTAGGGTAGGGTTTGACCCAGTGAACTCCAACTCCAAAGACTAGCTGTGGAATGTCTAAGCCACAAGGAGTTGTCCTAGGTAGTGTTTTCTGGCTTTTCTATCCACTTTAGACCGAGGGGACTCGCTCCAAAGGAGCAGTCCATGACTTGTCTATTTGGACCAGACTTAGGGGACTTACTCCAGGGGAGTAATGCATGCCTAGTCTTTCTTGTGCATGTCCAAACTTCAGCTATGGACAAGGGACATATCAGATCAACAAAATCTCCCTTGCGCCTCTCTCCATTTGTTGTGAGATATCTTCTTTCTCTAGCTATCTTGGCCTTCAGTCTTTGTCTGTTGCGTTGACCATACCGATCCCTCCGATCCTTGCAAAGTGCAAGTCGCTATCAAGCGCCTTGGGCACACAACCTGTAAGCATCGTTTTGGTCTCCACGCATTCCAGGTCCACAATCTCCTTTGCAACCAGGTCGCATGAGTAGTGGAACCTAATGTCGATATGTTTGGTCCGCCGGGAGATGATGTCATCCTGTGCCATTTGCATGGCACTCTTGTTGTCCATTGTGACCACTGTTGCTTCCGTCTGCTGCACTTTCATCTAAGCAAGTAGGCTACGTAACCACTGTGTCTCCTTACATGCTTCGGATAGAGTGATGTACTCTACCTCAGCGGTAGAGAGGGAGCCACATTCCTACTTCCTACTTGCCCAAGAGACTGCACCACCATTCAAGAGGGACACGAAGCACAAGGTGGACTTTCTATAATCAATTAAGCATAGCTAGGAAGCTTTCAAGTGAATTCTAAGGAATTCCCTTCCGTACACGAGTCCCTAAACTCCACACGTGGGTGTTTTTATAGATTGTTTTTCTATCTGTCCCCTATTTGTCACAATTTCTTATACCCATCTATAGTAGAAAATCAGTTTACAAGCATGTCCATAGCACAAACCTCTTTGACATTCGTACCCATAGTCCAAATCTTTAGATTCCAGATGTCCACAGTGAAGAGGAATATAACAATTGTGCACCCGGCTAGAACCAAACATGGTTATGGTTTCAACATTGTCACAGTTTTTTTCAATTTGAAGCATGATTTTAAGAGTAGTGTTGTGTACCATTCTTCAATGGTGGAACATTTTGGAAGCTTTTGTGTCACAACCAGTTATGGAAGACAAAATCTGTGGTTCAGACATGTTCTACACCACGAAAAGTTGGGTACATTACGTTGAGGAAACACTTGCTCCCAACATACGTACAATGTCGCACAAAAACTACATGTCCACGTAATTTCAAATTTTTCTCACTCAGATTAGACAGTGCGTTAACATAAACCGAATAGGACCACATGTAATTGGGGGGTTGTCATGCTGCCGGACAACCTGTATACAGCTGAAGTTAGTAGAAATCCATGTTCTATGCAAGCTGGAAGCTGAATACGACAGCATCATGCATGTGGATCCTTCTGTTACTTCCAAGAATGGGAACGTTCCTTGGAAAAAAAATTGCCTGGGATGCTCGCCGGCCGGGGGCAGATGGTCCCGTCATTCATTCTAGCGCCTACCTCCTGAATTTTGGCTCAGGAGGATGATGAGCAGCGTGGCAGAAAACATGTTCTTGATAGTATGCATCCCTGGCATGTTTAGAGCACAACACGTGGCTAGTGCCACATGATGTCTTTCTTTTGCCAACTTGGTTTGGGTACAGAGCGGTGGGATGCATGTAAGAGTTCTGTGGTACCTGCTCATGAAAGACTCGCCCGTATTTTTGGATTTCCACTCTTTGTTCTGTACCCCTCTTGCAACAGTTGTCCGCTTTAAAAGATTTTGCAATGCAAATTGCACATGGCAATGCATGTCGGTTCTCCAAAAGCAAGGCCTTTCTTTTCTCATTGCAATCCCTTGTGTAAAGGGAGAACATTAGTGGTGTGGTCAATTGGAAGCCGTCGTACTGTCCGATCGCAGGGACGGCAAATAGGTTTGCAAAAAGAAAGCATTTTGTCCAATTTGTACAAACCTGTATGATTACAAAACAAATTATGTGAGTACATTATGAAAAGAAAAGCATGCGTCCCTACAATGGATAGCTTCACACAATCAAAGAGGTTAACGATTGTTCAATTTGGTAGTCCGACAACATAGTTGTTTTTTTTTTCTCATTTCACACCTATGAATAACCAACTGCAAGAACGTAACCCTAAAAGTGTAAGAAGAAGTGAAATGTTTGTCTGCTCAAGAAACAGAATCTGTTGTTAGAACTCACAGGCACGCGACAAGATTCCGAACATACACAAGGGGTTGGATGAAAGGTCCAGCCTGACAGCGCAAAGCCGCATCAACCAAACCCGACTGACACTCTCACGGTCATGCGAATGATTAACGGCTATTCATCGAATGCTTGCGTGGCCTCAGCAGAAGATGTCCTTTGACTGCCACAGAACTGCACAGGACAACTGATTCAGACTACACACGTGTTGTGATTGTGCAGTAGGTATGGTGGCTCAGGCTGTGTTGACAAAAAACGACTTGAAGCTCTGGAGGTTTGAAACATTGGATTGCAAGATCACAGCTCGGTGGTTTGAGCAGCGGGGATGAACCTCTAAGTCACGGTGTATTCATGTTCACCCTCCCTCGCCCCTCCCCCCAGGATTCTATGCTAGATTCCTGAATCCGCAAATGAGACCCACTCTTGGATCCGGATTCGTGAATCCGGATCCAGATTTGGGATTCGTGAATTGGATTCACAAATCCTTGGATTCATGTGCAACCTTAAGCACACCCACCACATACTTGTCATGGATGGCACGTTCTTGAAGAATGGCCACAAGCAGGTCTTGCTCATCATACAGTTTTCCGATGTGAACAACAATGCCATTCGAACGATGGAGGTCCTTACATCCAGGAAGGATGAGCTAAACGAGCCGTGGTCTTACAAACTGGTGGTTTTTGCCTTCTCAACCATTACTGAGGTCGACAACATCATTTTGGAAAGTGAGAAGGGCCTTGGCAATGCCGTGGAGGAAAAGCTGCCTCGTGCCACGCACACCTGCTGTGTGTGGTACCTACAATGCAATCTGCAAGTCAACCATCAAGGTTGGCCAGACTCTCTCCTCTGGATCCTCGCACATGGAACAATTCAGGTTGACTAGGACAAGTACCTGGTAGACCTGCAGCGAGAGTGGCCAAGGGCAATGGACTACTTGTTGGATGGAAACGGGTAGCCAGGGATTCCGAAGAAGAGGTGGAGCTGGTTTTTTCTTCCCCATTCCGCCTGATGTGTATACGACGAGCAACACCATGGAGTCCCTGAACAGCATTCCTGTTGAGCTCAAGATGATGTACCCCTACGTTTGCTTTTTCAATCTTCATGTCTTTGTGTGGTGCCTCTGGAATATCAGACGGAAGTTGCTGCATGACACCAAGGGCAGCATTGCACCAGCGCTGTACACCTATATGTAGAATAACTGCAAGAGCGCCAAGAAGCACGACTTGGAGACCGACGGCGATGAGAGGGGCTCCAAGAATAGGGATATTGCCATGTGTGAGAGAGGTTGTTTGAGGGATGTACGCATCAATAACAAGGTTTTATCCTGTGGGCCTTGGCGAGAGTACGAGATGCCATGTCCTCATGTGTGTGCCGTCATGTTGGAGGGTGAGATCAATCCCGTGGGGTTCATTCACTTCGGCTACCTGAACCTTAGCTACAAGCGCATGTACAACCACCCTTTTGTGCTCCCAAAGTTGTGGCTGGTTCTCCCAGTTGCTCCAAAGTGGAAGCAGCCCGGACCCAAGCTTGGATGAGGTCGGCCTAAGGCCAACCTTGTGGACTACTGTAAAGAAGCGGTGGATTTGTGGTCCTTGCGTCAAGCAAGGACACGCTCGCCGCAGGTGGAACAACATCGTGACCCTAAACATCATTGGTCAATACAATATCGGCTCTGATGTTGCAGCTCTTGTAGTACACTCTCATGGTACGTTGAACACTGGTTCGTCCATATCGCAATAGCCGCAAGTATGTACACATGTTGCTTAATGACAATGACATGCTACCAATATGCTCATACAGAGGGGTTACTATAGTAATGAATAAAGACAATTGCGCAAACCATGGCCTGACAAGCGTACCAAGTTTGCACTGCCGAGTGAGTAGTTTACAATGTTAACGACAAAGTGCTGCATACAGTGTGAATATTTTAACACTTCAAAATGTTGCCTACAGTTCATGAAAATGATATTCTACGACGTGTCATTGGTCAGTCCACTAGATCATATGGACGTTACACCATGCTGTACAAGAACGAGGAACGTCACGCACATCACGATATGCGCGTAGTGAGCGTTTACAGGGACAATTGGACAAATGATACAGGCTATATCCAAAATGATCGTTGCTGACCAGGCACCGCCATCATCTCCAACATTCCTAATCCGAGGTTGGATGCATGATGCCACTTGAATCCTTGGATGCGTGAATACGCGGAACACGACAAGGGGACCCTGTTGCTGCATGACCAGAGTGGCAACGTTTAGTGGCCCATTTGCTATCCCAACTTTGTCTCGCCTTTCATTCACATGAATACATGGGGTACTTGGACAAATGTAACATGTTTTCATTAAATAAAAGAAGTGAAGTCAGGGCAGTCTTGAATTATAGTTTTGTGCTATAGGCGCGCACCTCTACTAGTTTCATACTATGGGCGTGCATGACAATTTGTTTTGTGCTATGGATAGTTTTCATAGATTGTGCCCAACAGGGGGCGTGGTTTGTTTTGTACCCAATTTTGATCTCTACATTCATGGTCCACAGTGCGTCAACCCCTCAATGTTGACGCCGTTCAACCAAGGGTATTTTGAACCAATTTCCTTGACCTTTGCTGTTTTGTTGTGAAAGAATCTGACAAGTTGCAACCAATTTCTCGATGTGCATACATAACCATCGCAAACAATATGGGCCCATTGATGTTTTTGGTCGACTTCTCAAAGGCGCTAGACCGTTACAAAGACGTGACTTGATAGTCTCAAAACTTCTCCACTCCTCAGCGAAGGTTTTGGAAGGAGCCTCTTAGACACATTGTCACATGCGTCCCCTGACTCAAGCACCGAAGACCCCACGTATGGCTCATCCTTGTCCCTGCTACTATGTATATGCGCTTGACACTTTGTAAACTCGTCATCTACATAAAGTCATTGCTTATGAAAAGTTATCCAACCGTCCCGAATCCTCACATCGTCTTCTGCCCCACTGCCTTTTCCAATGAATCATCCATGTTTTACTAGACTTAAAAGTTCCAACAGTTTTGTACGAGACGTACGCAAGTCTCTAAATTTTTTGGATTGGGCATTTCTTTTGTTACACAAACATCCCACCGCGCGTCAAGATCCCAATTTTGCTCCGACAATCGAGGACGATTCACCCAACTGCCCTCGCCCTCTAGTGTTCCTTCTTGCACGTTCAGACAACTTCGACCACTTTCAAGAAACAACGACAGAAGTGTCACGATGTTTCGGATGACTTCTCGACACATCGGGATTAATAAAGATGCATCTTGTATCTTCACCATCGATGTTCAAAGGCACCTGATTCCTCGGCGCATCTTCTCAATCCAACAACTCACGACGCAACTCCACATCCATCGCTCGACGATCGACCCGACTGACATTGTGTACTTACTGTGACCTCTCAGCTCACGCCCGTTGCCTTGCAGATTCTTGACGAGGCGAAGAGTACGGGAGACTGGTGGAGCGGACGTGAGTCCGGCAGCTGCCGAGCATCTGTACCCAGCCTCCGGATACACTCTTGTCACCACTACGTGCCCTAACTCCCCTCTTGGAGTGCTCGCGTCTTGTCTCAAGACAATCCAGTATCATGCTTGTTTGTATGTGAACTGCAGTTCCTTGGTGACCTAGTTTAGTCCTTATTGTGAACCGGTGTTAGTTTAGATAGGAAAATTGTAGGTATAAACTCAGAATCTAGGCGTGTGTGACATGAGATAGGCTTGCTTATGTGACTGCGAGCGAGCACCAGCGAGCTCCTACTCGCCGGCCGACGGGTGGACTCGACTAGCGGGTGTCACCCCGTAGGTTTCACACACTCCTATGTTTCTGACTGTAACCTCTCACACACTTGTCCATTTTGGACAACGTCAGTTGCGTTCTGACCACAGTGTGGTGCAACACACATGTGAGGGAAGAGGGAAAGGGTGTTCCTGTTTTGGTATCAGAGAGGGACGAGCCAAAGCTTGCCGTGTTGCGCATCCAGCAAGGTCCTGGGAGGGCCTACCGAGCTGCAACCGCATTGACGACTGAGCGGATCTGCAGTTGCGCAGGTCAACAGTGGCAGCAGCAGACGCGCAAAGCAGCAGTTACAGCGACAGTTGCGTTGAGAGCCAACTACAGTGACAGAGAAAGGCAGCTGTCGCCCGCGGCCGCATTGGCGAAGCTGCACTGGCCAAGTCGGAGCACTATGACCGAAAACTATGTAAAGCAGCGGCAACAGCGGCATCAGCGTGCAACAGTGTGCGGCAGCAGCAGTCAGTAGCCGCATCAAACGACAACGGCCGTAGTTACGACCGCTCAGTTACAGCTGTATCAGCGGACAGTAGTCTAGCCGCAGTAGCATTGCCGATATCTACATAGAGTAGCGGGTGCAACAACGGCGGTGTGCAGCAGGGTAGGGCAGCAGCAGTCAGTAGCCGCATCGGAGAGTAGCAGCCGGAGTGACGGCTGCTTAGGCGTAGTGCCAATAGCACCCCATAGCCACAACAGCAGGTAGTAGCCACAACGACGGCTATCCAGCCGTAGGTGTGACAAAAGATGAGACAGGGTTGCATCAGTGGGTTGTAGTAGCAGCCAGCCACAACTGCAGGAGAGGTCGCACTGAAGCGACAGCGATTAAGGCCGCAGTATCAAGAGCAGTAATAGTAGCAACAGCAGCAGCAGTCGTCAGATCATCTCCGGTATCTCCCTGCCCCCCTGCTGGTTAGGCTCCCCTCTCTTCCTGGATTGGTTGGGGACGGTACACACGACGCACACCTCACGGCTTCTCCCAGATTTCTCATGTCCATTGGGGAGAAGAAACGCTGCCAAATTTGTTTTTAGCGACTTGGGGCGGTGTTGATCTGATACGCCCCTTGTCCATAGCTGAAGTTTGGACAGGCACAGAACAGACTAGGCAGGCACTGCTCCCCTGGAGTAAGTCCCCTAACTCTGGTCCAGATAGACAAGGCATGCACTGCTCCTTTAGAGCAAGTCCCTTTGGTCTAAACTAGATAGTATAGCCAAAAAAAACTACACCTAAGATAGCTCCATGTGCTTTAGACGTTCCAGAGTTGATCTCTGGAGTGAGAGGTCACTACGTCCAACCCCACCCTAGTGATTTACTTTCTTTGTGACCAAAAGGGGGACAGGAAGGTTCTTAGAGACATCTCAGGACATTTGAAGGTCCTTCGTGGTGGGTGGCACCACTTGGCGGTCACAGAGAGCACCATGTAGGCAGGGGGATGATGCAATCCAGATTTCCACCAAAGAAGCTCACCCAAGGAGCCACTGTGCACCTAGGCTACAAGCTGACTATAAGCAGCTGTCAGTCGCCTGTGGTCCATTACAGTTCTTACCTTTGGGACTCCTAACAGAGTTTTCCACCAAAGGTAGGCACTAAAGAAGCATTGGTTGATCTAACTACGAGGGATTAGCTCCTCGTGCGAAAGTGAACAGGTGCTAAGGACACATCACGGTGAAGTGATTCCTATGAATTGCTCCGTGTGGAACTGTGATTCTGGGGATGATATCTCCTCCTAGTTGAAACACTAGGAACAGAAGGCAAGTGCTATTGTGTTGACCTTATTTTCTAGTCCGTTGCCTCAGGCCAGTTGACAAAGAGTTATGAGCAGTGTTGACCCGGGGTTCCGGGGTGATCCTATTACCGCGGCCATGGAACCGTGATCCACATCGATGGGGCATCGATGTGGTTTGAGTTCGCGTTAGACGTCCAAGTGAAAATGGACCCCCTCCCCCGCCCGCCCCCCAAGTCATCGGCCACCAACCAACCAGGTCTGACACGGGCCCGGTTGGTTGGAGCATCTCCTCCGGAAATCGTAGGCAACCCCCCCTTCCCCCCACTCTCCTCCATACCCCGCCCGCTGACCCACCGCATCACCCCCTGCCCCCCCTTTTTTTCCACACAAACCCTTCCAGACCAGTGTCGTGCAAACGCTGCTTGAGCCAGCATGGCATCAACCACCAAGCCACCACGCCTTACACTCCCGAGATCAATGGCGTTGCCAAGCGGATTGACCAGACTATCCTCGGCATGACACAAAGCATGCTCTTCAGTGCCAAACTCCCACCTCGCTTTTGGGCTGAAGCTGCAAGAACTGCTTGCTACCTTGTGAATCTTACTCTGAGAGCTGCACTTGGCAGACACGGCAAGAAGCAGCAAGAGAAGTAGTTGAGGATGCCAAACGGAGCTTGGTGAGGGAAGAAGCCATACGCCTCACACTTGAGGGTCTTTGGCTGCACTGCCTGGGCAAAGATCCAAGCTGGAGAAGGAAGTGGCAAGCTGGATGACACTGTACGTAAGGCATACAGGCTGTGGGATCAATCAGCACTCAAAGTTATATGCGGACTCATACGTGTGTAATGGTCGGGTATGACACTGCACGTAAGGCATACAGGCTGTGGGATCAATCAGCAAGAAAGCTCATCAAGAGCCGAGATGTCGAGTTTGATGAGAGGACGCTCAGCAAGGGAGAGCTGCTCGATCCTGTCCATGCTCCCAAATCAGGAGAGTGGATTGTGTTACTCGAATCAGGTGACCAGGCACCTGATAACTGGCACATGGTGGAGTGAAGCACGATGAAGGTGCTGCAAGAAGAATGGTTGTGCAGGCTGACACAGCGATGGAATCCAACACTAAGTCTCAGTCGTTCGACGTCTCTGGGTCTAACTCTGAGGCCAGTGGCTCTTCCTTAAATAACGGATCATCGGTACCGCAAGCGTTACCCAAACAAGAGCAACTAAAGCAACAAAGCCTCAAAGCACCACCTGTCACATTCCGGCGTAGCACGTGCCAGAAGAAACCTCTGCCTAAGTACGATGCCAAGGGCGTGGAATGGACCGGACTCAACTGGCCATGTCTAGCTCATGGAGAGCCTGTGACCGTAGCTGAGGCAATGGACATGCCAGATGTAACCAAGTGGAAGGAGGCAGTGGACAACGAACTTGCATCCATTGAAGAGAATGGAAAATGGGTTCTAGTGGACAGGCCCCCAAATGCCCACATGGTGGTGTTGAAGTGGGTACTCCGGAAGAACTTCAAGTAGGATGGTACTATTGACAAGTACAAGGTAAGAGTTGTGGCGAAGGGGGTTTTATAGCATGCAAGCTCAGAATACGAGGAGACCTTCACGCTCGTCATCACCTTTTCCTCCATCAGATCCATGTTGCACACAACAAGTGCAAAAGATCTGGAGGTCCACGAGATGGATGTTAAGACAACTTTCCTCTACGAGAAGCTTGACAAAGAGGTACTCATGGGAGTACTTGAGAAAGTGAAAGCTCTAGAGGACAAGGTATGCAAACTTGTGAAAGTGCTCTATGGGGTGAAACATGCCCCAAGGATGTGGTACAAGGACATGGACGACTTCATGACCGGGATAACCTCGTACTTCACACACTGCCAGAATGACCCTAGTGTCTATGCGTGGGAGGACGAGCGAGGCTTGATGTTGGTTTCATTGTATGTAGACGACCTGGTCATCTGCTCATTCAGCTATTGAATGAGTGGAACTCAGACCTCAAGAACAGGTTCAAGATGAAGGACATGGGTCCTCTTGAGTTCTACCTCAGGATAGCCGTCCACTTCAACCGAACTGAACAATACCATGTACATCATGGATGTCCTCAAATGCTACAACATGGACTTCAAACCCATCAGCAAACCCATGACAATAAGGTGCAAGCTCTCCTCCTCCATGAGTCCTAGCACGAAAGCAGAATGGCGTGAGATGGAGAGCATTCCCTACCACTGTGCTGTTGGCAGCCTCACGTATGCCATGGTAGGAACACACCCTGATATTTGTTATGCTGTGGGACAGGTCAACAGGTTTATAGCCAATCTAGGGCCACAGCACTGGCAAGCAGTGAAGCGCGTCATGCACTGTCTACAGACACGACACATGGGACTCCAGTTTGGAAGCCAAGAAGGATCTAACCTACTATGCCTCGTGTGCTATACCGACGCCGATTGGGGTAAGGTTTTTTTTATCGCAAGGTTCAGTAGGGCATGATTCAGGAATTAGACTTATTGACCTTCCGCAAACCGTTGGATGAATCTGATAAAGACTCGAGATCAGTTCAAAACCTGTTGACATAGAATCAGATGTGTGATTACTACGGTTTTCTACCAGAGACACAAACCAATAAACTAGTCAGATTCAGTTTTTGATATTGAAACGAGAGCTCATCGCCTCCCCCCCCCCTCCCTCCCCCTCCGAGGTCAGGGTGTATTGCGCAGGTGTATTTGGTAGTGTATCTGGTGGGGGGCCGCATGAAAACACAAGTGTACAAATACACAAGTGTGTTATCTTTAGCGAGCTTGCAATACACTCCCCGATACACTCCCCCAATACACACCCGAAGTTTGGGGGGGGGGGG
>SZWC01004757.1:147516-167444 GCA_023375785.1 Penium margaritaceum | reverse complement strand
GGGTAGGCCGCCGCCTGTCGTCGCGCCGGTGTCACCAGGGCCGCCTGCCTCAGGGATCTGCACGAGTATGGACACGGCCGAGTGGTCACAGTAAACTGTACAGAAACGGCACAAATCACAACAGATCGGTGGACAGACAATGCAAAACATGCAAATCGGGCTCAAGAGCCAGTCCACCGAGAAAACTCTAGCGTCTGCAAAAAAACCGCAAAGCACCCCGACAAGCACCCAGGGCGTCGTGGCAGCTCTCTGGCAACTGCTGGTGGATGGAGCCACCACTCGTCGGTGCTCCGACGCCAGCTGCGTCCGCATCAAGGATAGGCTGCAGAACAACTGCAGGAGGTCCGAGACAACATCCACGACGCTGGGGCAGTCGTCGGTCAGTTCCGAGAAGATGGTCCACCACCTGCCGACGCGTCGGTGTCTCCGGGGTCCGCACCCGGGACCATGTCGTCGCGCTCTCTTGTACCGCTGCTCTCCTTGCCGTCGCTCGTGACAGGTGGAAGCCACACACACCAACACTGCCCCTGACTGATACAACTGTCAACATAATGATGTCTGAGCGAAGGCAAGAGATGATGGCTCAGGCAACCAATCATAGCGAGCACTGATCAAACGTACCACAGCACAGGGTCTCCTCGTGACAATGGTGCATCCCACCAAACGCCCGGGTCTCGACCATGCACGAAGTGAATCACACACGTACGTGTCAAACATCATGCAAGAGAGACAGAGAAACAAGGTCTCCTCGTGACCCCGGAAAATGTCTCCGGGTGTCCGGGTCTCGACCACATCATGCATGGATCATACATAACACATGTAGACAATGGGTCTCCACGTCACACCGGTAGAACTCAACAGGTGCGCGGGTCTCGACCAGCATAACCTTGCATGGATCATAGCATCGTGCCGCATCGCAAGTAACCTCGTTGTCCTCGGGTGTCAGGCCAAAGTCCACACACCAACACCCCCCCTGGGCTGCAGAGGCTGACAGTACGAGCAAAGCTGATGGCTCCTCCCAACACAATCCGTGAGGAGGGCGCACGGCTCCCCCATGGCCACATACCCCTGCACAGCAATAGCAAGGGTGACGACGATGCTGGTGGTATGTGCTCGCACAGAGCCTCACCCCGGAGCGGCGTCGTCGTTTTCATCGTCATCGCTGTCGTAGTCGTCACTACTGTCGTCATCTGCTGATGTGACTGGTGCAGCGCTAAGGGCCTCCTCCAAAACAATCGCCTGTTGTATGGCCTCCAACTTCTGAGCTGCATATCGCCTCGCGGCCTCCGCAGCGTCGAGGAGCGTGTGGAGCTCGACAAGCTCTGAAGCGGCAGCCGACCGGCTGGCTGCCTCTGCGGCATGTAGACGGTCAGTCGCAAAACGAACCTGAAGGTGGACCTTGATAGTGTGCGCGTCGGCACGAGCAAGAGCTTCCTGTAGCCTCGCGGTCTCACCCCGTAGGAGGGAGTGGAGCTGCGCCTGTTCGTCGCATAAGTCGACGTCCTCTACGTCAGTCGTCGACTGAAGTGCCGTCGGGCCACGAGGTGCTGGTAGAGCAGGAGTGCAAGACAATGAGTCGCCACGTAAGTCATCTGGGGCTGTAGGAACGACTGCTGCAAAGGCACCTGCTGCTCGTGACACACCTGTCGCTCGGCCGCCAGCTACTGGCCGGACGTCGGCATGTGTAGGAATAGCTGCATCTGCGGCGACGTCGTGGTCATCGAAGGTGCGGTCAGTGCCGTGGTGCTCCTCGTGACCCCTGGTGCGCAGCTCATCATCCACCTGCTGCTGGAGGTCAGCCTGTCCCAGACGTGCATCCTGTAGAGACCACTCAGTTGCCTCAAGACGCCTGTGTACATCCTCCACAAACTCCTCGACAGTCCGTCATGCTGGAACATCCACGGTGTAACAGCGGCTGCTGGCCTCCCGGAGATCCACCATGGGACTCTGCACGTGCGCCTCCGCTCGAGCCACCACTGCCTCCTGCTCGTCGACCGCGGAGCATAGGCGCTCGGGTACAGGAACTGTAGCCACCACTGTAGCTGTGTCATCGGCTGGAACCGCCATGGTGTCAGCGACATCGGTCAGGGCAGCGAGGAGACGGAGGTCCGCAGCTCGCTCTCCATCCTCCATGTCGCACACGCGGACGTCTGCTGTCACCGAGGGGCCATCTCGTGCTCGTGCCGCGGCTACTGCAAATACGGCAGTGCACTTGGCCTCTACGTCTGTCACCGACTCCGTGTCTGACCAATCCCCCATGTACGACTCGTCGTCCTCACAAGGGGCGTCTGTCCCCTCTTGGCGGCCAGCCACATGCTCCTGCCGTCGCGCACTATCCCGTGCATCAATCATGTGATGTCGTGTGGTCGTCGGTGAGCACTCCACCCCCCCACCGGCCGACGGACTGGGAAAAACCAGGAGGGAGGGGCGCACCAACCCCGAGACCGAGGATGAGGGAGACGGCTCTGCTGCAACTCCTGCCACCGCCATAGTAGTTGCTATCGTCCCGGCCATCGTCAGGGTATCAACAACCTCTGCTGCCTCTCCTACTCCCTCTGCTACATCCGCTGCAATCTCCAACTCGATCTCTGAAGCTGACTCAGCGTCAGACCACTCCTCCTCGGACGAACAGTCCTCCACCAACCGAGTGTGCCGTAAGCCTCCGTCTGCTGCCTCAGTCCTCGGTTCCAAGGTAGTCGTCGTCGGACACTCCATCCCCCCCACAACAGACACACCGCCAGAAGGTGAAAGGGGGTGACACACCAATCCTGCAACCGGAGACGATGGAAGCGGCTCCTCGGTAATGTCCATCACTGCTGGTGATGTTGTTGTCGACACTGCTACTGCTGGCTGGGCACGTCTAGCCTGTCGAGCCATCCGCTGTCTCGCTCGACGAGTGCGTGCACGAGGGGTGCCGGCAGAAGTGACGGCTAAGATAGCGACGGGGTCGGAGGTCAGGATGACACCGACTAACTCAAGGACAGAGCGGAGGGCGTCGGATGTGGAGCCGAGATCCGGTGGCAAGGGACCGGCAGGTGACGACACTGTAGGAGGTGAGGATGGCAAGGAGGGAGACCGGGATGTCTGCAGCGGCATGGTGGCAACGGCCCGATAGAGAGTACATGGTCTGTGAGCTGTTGCACCATGCGCTTTACACCCTGGAGCTCACCGTACAACACCGCCATAGCTCCACTGAGGGGTCGCCACAGCGTAGGACGCTGGCGACACTGGCGCCATCCATGGTACCGATCCCCACAGTAGTACCAAGGAAAGCCGTTGGATGCCTGAGGCGTATGCCACGGCTGAAACTGCCACTGTGGATGCGGCACTTGCGACGTATGTAGAGCCGGTGCTAACCACGGCACCGGCTGCGCTCCTTGCCATGCCAGTCTGCTCATATCTGGAGCTCGGCGTGGGTGAGTGCACACGACACTTGCTCCCGCTGGCACAAGGCCACAGGGGGAGGTGAGTGATCGAAGCACGATCTCTCAGACGTGTTGCGACACCATCACGAGGACGGTCACCACCGCGCTAATGGTGCGCTGCTGTGCGACTGAAGTGTGCGACCTCAAGTCACCTTCAGTGATGATTCTGCACCGGGTGCCATCGTCAGCCGACGGCTGTGGCCTCAAGCCACCTTCGCTGCTGCTGCTATGACTGTGACTCTCGCTGCGGATGCTGCTACAGAGGTTCCCGTCGTCAGACAACGGTGGTGGCCTCAAGCCACACTTGAAAGGTAAAATAAATAAAAGAACACAAAAACTCCCTTTTTTTTGTGATGGTGCCACCTCCTCGGGTGCCCCTTTGGGGTTGTCTGTGGTGCCCCACTCGAGGACCCCCCCCCCTTCTATCCTCTCCCCCTCCTTTTTTTTCTTTCGGTCTGGCTCGATCCTCGCGGCGAGCGCAATGGAGTGGGAGGCTCGCTCCCCCCCTCCCGCGCAGCCGGCCGGAGGCCGCCCGTCGGCCTCCCCTGCCCCTCTCGGCCGGCGGGAGGCCTGCGTTTGGCCGGCACGCGCCGGCTCGTGCGCCGGCGCCCGGCCAGCGCTCTATCGCGCCCCCGTCGGCACGGCAGGCCCGACCGAGGGGACCCCCCCCGGACGGGTCCCTCGCGACGTGTCCCCCTCAGGCCCAACGGCAGCAGTTACTGCAGCAACTGCTGCTGCGGTTGCTACAGCAACTGCTGCTGCTGCTACTGCTGCAGCTACTGCCTGTTGCTGCTGTTGCTGCGGCTGCTGCTTCGACTGCTGCTGCGGCTGCTGCCCATTGCTGCTGCTGCTGCGAATGCTGCTACAGCAGCTGCTACAGCTGCTTGCTGCCGCCGCTGCTGCTATGGCTGCTGCCCGCCGCCGCTGCTGCTGCAGGTGTCTGTCGCTGCTGCTGCTGCTGCGGCTGCTTCTGTGGTTGCTGCCTGCTGCTGCTGCTGCGGCTGCTGCCTGCTAGTGCTGCTGCTACGGCTGCTGCCCGCCGCCACTGCTGCAAGCTCCTCCCGCCACAGCGCTGCCACTGCTCGCAGCCGCTGCCGCAAGCTACTACTATGAGCTGCTCCTTCCTTTTTTTTTTGTGTGTGTACAAACCGGTAGCCAGACACGGCTGCTGATGCCACCCGGTGTTGCTGCTATACTGGCTATTGCCCGTAGCAGCTCTCGTTGCAGGTGCTTCCCGCCGCTGCTGCTCCTACGGCCACTGTTGCTTGCAGCTGCCGCCGTTGTCTCCGCTACCTCCACCGCTCCTGTACAACGTAGTCCCGGTGGGTCCCTCCAAGATCTACTACTGCTGCTATGGGTGGCTGCCGCTGCTGCCACTCACTGCTGCTGCTGTTGCTGCGTCTCTGCTGCACAGCACAACGAGATGTGGCTCGTTTGCTCTGATACCATGAAAAGATTCTAGGAAGCTTCCTAGCACGCTTGCCACTGACTGGACGTCAGCGCTCAGTCAGCTCGCGGCGTCAACACAGGTCGGACGCGAAACGGCCAGGGTTTGGCTAGACGACACGACACAGTGTCGAATGTGCTTCCATTGATAAACACATGCAGAGAGAGATAACAAATGACAAGTCCACAGCATAAATAACCGCCGCGGCGCACGACGGGTGTCGCACGCGACAGTGTAAGGTCTGTCCTAAAACCGGCCCAAAAACATTGTTTTGGCCGTAACCCTGCGCAGACAAATCAGAACGCTACGCCGTCTGAACCTAGAGATGCAGAATCTTGAGCCGGACGCTACGACTGGTCACACGCATAAGTCCGGCACTGATCGGTGGACAGACAATGCAAAACATGCAAATCGGGCTCAAGAGCCAGTCCACCGAGAAAACTCTAGCGTCTGCAGAAAAACCGCAAAGCACCCCGGCAAGCACNAGATGCAGAATCTTGAGCCGGACGCTACGACTGGTCACACGCATAAGTCCGGCACTGATCGGTGGACAGACAATGCAAAACATGCAAATCGGGCTCAAGAGCCAGTCCACCGAGAAAACTCTAGCGTCTGCAGAAAAACCGCAAAGCACCCCGGCAAGCACACAGGGCGTCGTGGCAGCTCTCTGGCGGCTGCTGGTGGATGGAGCCACCACTCGTCGGTGCTCCGACGCCAGCTGCGTCCGCATCAAGGATAGGCTGCAGAACAACTGCAGGAGGTCCGAGACAGCATCCAGGACGCTGGGGCACTCGTCGGTCAGCTCCGAGAAGGTGGTCCACCACCTGCTGACGCGTCGGTGTCTCCGGGGTCCGCACCCGGTACCATGTCGTCGCGCTCTCCTGTACCGCTGCTCTCCTTGCCGTCGCTCGTGACAGGTGGAAGCCACACACACCAACATGGAAGTCCCTCGCATCGGCCGTCACTTTCAACAAATATAGTTTTGACCTGGTTATTCCGTCAAAGATATTAAATCATCTTTGTCAGTATGAAACGAGGTTTGAAACGAGGTTTGATGGGTTTTTCATCCTTCCTTGGATGGAATTCGTCGCGCTGGAATACATTGTTGCAGATGTCGACTTCCAGCTCAGACTGGTAGCTTCGTCAGCTTCCACGCCGCCGGGGATTTCCATCAAATCAGAGCAGTCGAGCTGCATGGCCTGCGCGCAGCTGTACTGCTCATCCGACGGGCAGGGAAAAAAATATGCGCATGCTTGGAGAGTCAACCAAGCGACCCTCATGATGAGAAATCATTATAGGCGCCGTTGACCACACAAAGATTCGTGGTCAACCATGCCACGCCATTGTGTGGCGACCACACGGCCCGTGTGGTCGCCACACAATGGCGTGGCATCCAAACTACCCCATACACTAGTCCCTTACTTCCCCAAGTGGAAAATTCTATCCTTTCTTTCATGAAGCACCACGCGTCAACCTCAGAATTTTCAAACCGTTCGGCGAAGGGCATTTTAACCTCCTACTCCGACCTCCGGTGTTTCCCAAGGTTCCGACACTTTCAACCAATTTCACAAAGGGTCGACAGAATCATCATGAATTGTACCGATGTTTCCATATTGTTCTGACGACTTCTCGACGACGCTAGAAATTTATCAAACTGCACCTCAATATTGTAAGAACCCCCCAACTTCTCAGATTTTCTTCAAGCGATCATTCACAACGCGACATCGCACGTGTTGCTCGGCTCGAGCGCCCAAAACCCAACATATGCTTTGTTGAGATTCTCATCATTGCATGTATGCACTCAAAACTTTCCATTAAAGAACACTTACTACTACAAGTTGGCCAATTGTCCCAATTCCTCAAATCATCTTCTCCTCACAACCTCATCCCTTGAACCATCTACATTCTGGTTGGTGTAACACTTGGTATCAGATCGCAACGGCGCTGGAGGGGCAACCAACCCATCAAATACAAGGCGACAACCTCGCACGAGTCGTCAGCGTATCTCCATCGTCCAAAAGTTCGCAAACCTCGCGACGATAACGATGAACGAAGTGAGCGCACTCGTAGATGAGCAACAGGAATCGACGAAGACTTCAAATGGTTGATGAGCAATGTGCGATCAACAACGCTCTCGAAGTGAGCAAGGTAGTAACGACAACTTTCGCAGCGAATGGCGCAACCTGGTGAGGGACCCCTCGGGCTCGGCGAACACTTCACCCCCCTATTGCCAATCGTATCGATACCTAGCACAATGGGAGGCACTCATCGGTAGGCTCGTATCAATGAAAACCTGTACTAGAAGTTGTCTGGACTCGAGAGCCTCAACACTCATCTGCTTCAACAACTCAACGTAGTGTCGGAGGAGCTTCGATATGCATACACGTGAGAAGCACTATGTATGCGCGAGAAGTCCATCATGCGACATCCACCCCTGGGACACCACAAGAGAAAGTTGTCTGTGAGCGTTGGAACCATACCATGGTCGAAGCTCTCCGTACCATGCGTGTCGAGTCCGTCTGTACGATGGCTTCTTCTTTGAAGCCATGTCCTACATGACATGGGTGTGGAATCGCGTTCCCCATGATCCCCTTCCTCGCCACGCCACTCCATACGCGTTGTGGTGCGGTCAGCGGGCCGATCTTCGGCCTGCCCGTATCAAAAAGTGTGTAACCAGCGTCTAGCTTGCCGAGGACTAGCAGGATGGCAAGCTTGCTCCTCGCGACCGTCTTTGCACCTTCGTAAACATCTCACACCAATCCGAGGCCTAGCGCTTCTGGGACCCGGTCCGACATTGCATCGTTGATTCCTGCGATGCCCTGTTTTTTAGGACCTCCTCCCTCGCAACCTCACTCACGTCCGGTCTACCACCTCTCTCATCCCGCTGATGTCGTCTCGTGGGGGAGATACTTGTCACGTTGCTGCTACGGCCCCAAATGTAGAGGTCGGCCCGCCTGTGCCACAACCCCGGCGACGGCTGGCCCAGATGCTCCTCCCTCGTCGTCTTCCTCACTGACCAGTTCCCCTGCCAATGATGTCGTACACCCGTGAGAGACAGAGTCCTGGGATGATTCACTATCCCAGACCTACCCCTCACCTAACCCCACAGGACACGGGACCTCTGACCCTCCTCCGGCCTCCAAGGCACCCACACCCATGGATTCGTCAATGTCTAGCGATATTCCGGCATCAGAGCAGGCCCCTAACCCTGCCTTGCCACCTCGTCCTCACGGGGCTCCATCTGCCGTCACCGGCACCCTGGCGCACCAAGTCTACACCTGCACTCCCGGTGGCATCCTTTAGTCCCGTAAGCCAGCGCCTCCCCCGGGTCCTCGCATACGGCCCCCCTGTCCTACCTCTAGCACATCCTTCGATCCACCTCCCTCCCCTCACACTATTGTGAGCGGTGAGTCAAGCACCAAGGTCCTTGGTCTGAGAGCCCTTGGCCTCATCGCTCAGGAAGTCCACCCTGGCTCAGCCCTGGGCTACACTCTCACCTCCCAAGAGCATCCACGTGCGGTCTTCGCCACCCTGGCTTGGGCACCTATAGGACTTTGCCTTGCCTGTGTGCTGACGGCACAGTCCTCACTGGCACTCAACCCACAAATCCTATGCGAGGCGCGTGCTGCTCCCAATGAAAACCAGTGGGATGCTGCCTATCGGGAGGAAACCGTTGCCATCAATGAGCACGCAGTGTACGAGCTCGTGGAGCTTCTCCCTGGCCGCAATGCCATCAGGGCCATGTGGATTTTCTGCCATATTTGGAGGCCGGATGGCACTCTGGAGAAGTGCAAGACCGGGCTCACCACCAAGGGTTTCTCCCAGGTTGCTGGAATTGACTACGACCAGGTCCTTGCTCTGGTTATCCCAAAACACCACCAGCCTGGTGCTTCAACATGGTCCCACAGCATGGTTGGGAGCTCCACCAGATAGAGGTGAGCAACGCGTTTATTCACGGTTCTATTTACGGTGAAGAGCTCTACATGGTCCAACCCCCTGGCTCTGAGGACGGGACTACGAAAGGCCCTTTATGGCCTCAAGCAGTCTCCTCAGTGCTGGAACATCGAGATTAGTCGTACCCCATAACAACGCAAACCTAGCCCTCTTCATCACTCATTTTGAGACTCCCTTCACTTTGATCCTCATCTATGTGGATGACCCACTCATTGTGTATCCCGACCTTGCCGTTGTTGAGTGGGTGAAGGAGTTGCTGAAGGTGACCTACAAGATGAAGGATCTTGAAGCGACGCAAGTGTTCCTCGACATGGGGATTGAGCACGATCTCACACATGGAATCATGCGGATACATCAAGCAACGTACGTTCAGATACTAGCCGGCCGCTTTGTTGATCTCCTGGCGACTTTTCCCAATGCCTCCACCCCAATTACCCCAGGCGGGAAGGCAAAGTTTAAGACCAATGACAACAACACTTTGGGAGCAGCGGTTGACATCACGGCGTTCCTCCACATCATCGTGTCATTCATCTGGTCAGTGTGGCCACGTGCATCGTTGCCAGCATGTTCTCTGACGATGTTGCGCTAGCCGCTTACCTCCCTGCGTCACACGTGGGGGTCAGGGCTGCCGGAAAAAATCCGACACCGTGGGAAGTTTTCTGACGCCTCCACAAGGCAGGTTATTGCTGCCGAAAAGAAAATCCGGCAGCATTATTCCTACATTAGCGCGTATGGGAAGTCCGCCGGCGTAGTCAGGAACATGTACGCCATTGCTATTGCTGCGACTGCTACACTGTGGCTCTGATACCAAAAACAAAAATGTTTAGTGTGCAAGTTGAGGCAGTAGCGTTGTTGATACAACATACGGGAACCCACGCTTGTTGCTTGCCACTGTCGCTAAAGCTAAACGATAGCGGTTCTACTACCCCCTAGTCTGCTGCACCAGAGTCTAAGTCTGAGAGCTCTGGTTCGTCATACAAAAACGCACACACCAGAGTTAGTTCCAGTATAGTAGTTGAAAGAAGCAATGACTAATTAGGAATGAAGAATGAGCAACTAACTGAGACCCCTCTCAGTTCTAGCCTCACCTCAACTTTGTGAGATATGTTACTTAGAAAAACAGCCAACCAGGAAAATCCTAGCATTATCGTTTCTGGCATAATTTCCTGGGTGAACCATACGAGACACCCAACAGCCCAAAACCCGGGCGTCATCCGTTTCACCTTAAACATGGACCATACCAAAATAATCCCACTGCAAATGTAGTCGTGCAGTCAGACTTGGCAAGAAAATTAGCTATGTGGAGTTATGGATGCCCAAACCCGGACGCTGGTTGTACTACTCTTGAGATCTATCTCTGACTACTGATGGCATGAAAACCAAGGGTTGATGCCGATGGAGCGGCCCGCATGAGGGTGTTGTGTCATAAGTACAAGGAGAAGGAGAAGCACGCGCTCGACTTCAGCGACACGGCCACTCCACAGAATAGCGTCCCGTCGGCATTAACGTCCACCCAGTTAGTCATCCGCACGAGCATGTACACAAGCCGAGAGGTCACAGTATGAGTCAGTGAGGCAGTGCACGGAGAAAACACCAACACCAATAACTCAACGCAGATTTGGAGAAGCTTTGAAATATGTACAAGCGAGAAGCAGTACACACTGAGAGAAATCTTAAACTCTTGAGTGGAGCCCAAATTCGACCAATACATCATGAGTCATTCGATAGTAAAAACTTGAAAAGACCGACAATTAACATGTGGCTGATTCTTTTGTAGGTGTACTTCACTGATGGAGGAGTTTACAACGATAAAAACAAGATTGACCATACAACCTCGCTTATGCACAGCATGGCTTTAAGTTGGTGGTCCCATCTAAAAACCATTCAACGGCATCAAGAGACCGGCAGAGTTGGATCAACCACTCATGCAAATGATCTCACAACGTCGACTATAAATGTTCTACCTCTCAAGCAGATTGATTCCTCATGGCACGACTGTCAAACCCCACCCGAGAACAGGATGGAATTTGTGCATGCCATACTCCCACACTTTTGAAAGATGAACAAGAGGTCAAAAGCATGGTACAGGCTTCAACGCCTGCATCAACAGTCGAGCATGAGGGAGTACACTCAACATTTGAGAAAAATCATCAACAGCAGTGACCTGGCCGCCGATGAACTTCGTTTCCACTACAACGACATTCGGTGAGTAGTTGCCATATTGAGCATCCAAGACAACCTTCCAAGAATGATTGCAACACCCTATCACCTTCACAACGCTGATATTAACGCTCAAATATAGGAATCCAACGCCTAGCGACCCCAAGGCCACAATCTTATCGTAGCGAAGAGAATTCACAGTCAGCAGAAATCTCATCTTCAATAGAGATTGACGCCGTCGATCAGCACAATCAATGGTTTTGCTGCATGTGTGAGAAGGCAGAGCAAATGCTGTGCAACTGTAGGAATAGCAGCAATATGCAAAAATGGGGAGGAAGTCGTAGATAAAATGCAAGGAGTCTGGAATGGAAAAGTGAAGGAATAAATAGCGGAACTCCTGTCCGTTTGGATTTTTTTTGCCGACCAACCCTTGGAGCTGCCCACATCACTGCAGATGAAGATTCCCGTGATCGCAAAGTTTGAGAACGTGTAGGAAGAATACCAACCGATGATACTAGTACAAGAACAAGGCATTGTAAAAGTTATGGAACGGTAACGGCACTACTGGATGGAGGAGCTGCTCACAATCTTGTAAGCACAAAATGGTTCAAAAGCTGGGTTTGCGGACCGGACCAATGGATTCTGAAGAAAAAATTGTCAACGGATGCCTATAGATCAATCCACTTCTCGAACTTCTCTTACTACAAATCTGAAATGTGTACAGTGTACCAGTCAAAAGATCGTGTCTAGTGAACAACCACAAAATCATCCTCAGGCAAAATTTCATGTCTTGACATAATCCACATGTAGATTAGAGCAGAAGATTTTTTTACGTCAACATTAATGGCCAAAACAACACCTGCCTCCGATTGAGTGACCCACGACGTAGCGCGCTTTATGGGAAGCAGCAAAGGTCGAAGCAACAGACGAAGTTGCAGTAGTCGCAAAACACTAGCCGATATTGTTGGATGTGGCCAAGAGATATCTGTGACCTACGGCACAAGCAGGTCTGTGGAGACAGGGGAAGTGGAATAAACTATAGTAGCAGAAGCAACCACATCGGCCTCGACACCAAAAATGTTCACAGCTTTTTTGGAGGACTTTCCACCACTCGTTGAGGTAAACGGATTTTCTAGACGAACTTTCCCAAGAGTTTCCTCCACAATACTACATAGACCTGAAGCCAGGCAGCAGACCGACGGTGAAAGGAACCCATCAGATGAGTGACCACGAGCTGATTGAACTAAAAGAGCAACTGGATGAGATGCTCGATCAGGGGTTCATTAGAATATCCACGTCACCTGACGTGACACTTGTACTTCTTGTGAATAATAAAACAGACAAGATGTGGATGTGCATAGACTATTGAGTACTGGACGACATCACCACGAAAAACTGCTACCCTCTCCCACAAGCAAACAAAAATTTTGGCCAACTCCGCCCGACAAGAATTTTTACCAAAATCAACCCGTGCAGAGGCTATCATAAGATCCGTGTATATCATAAGGACATGGAGAAGACGGTGTTCCACACCAAATACGGGTACTTCGTGTTCACGGTTATGGCATTTGGGCTCACAAATACACCTACAATATTATGTCGGTAATGAAGAATATTTTATTGGCCGTACCTCATATACATATACGACATCCCGATGTACATCCAAACCTCAGAGGCAAACAGTAGAAATAAAAATATTCTCACGATTATACAAAGAGAGAAATTCCATGGAAAACTTTAAAAATGAAACGTTCGTCATCATTCGATTGAGTTTCTGGGCCACATCATCGGTGGCGAATGGATCACCATGGAGGTGAAGAAAGTGGAGGCGGTTGTTGATTGGCGTACCCCAACCAATATTTGGGACATAAATGTATTTTTTAAACTCTGCAACTAGTACCGTCAATTTATCAAGGACTACGTCCAAGTGTCAGCGCCTCTTTCCAGCCTCACTTGTGAAACCACCGAGTGACGTTGGAGAGACGGCAAACTAGACACGTTCAACTCTTTGAGAAATGCTCTGACCTCGGCGCAAGCCCTACGATCAGCAAATCCAATGGTGGACTACGTCATGGTCATCGACGAGTCTGACCAAGTAATCGGAGCCATTCTCCTCCAACACAATGACTATGGAAAATAATCGGACGCATATATGTCGCAAAAACTGCGCGTGCCATGACTTAACAATGTCGAGCATGAAAAATAAATGCTTACTATTGTGCACTCGTTCAATACATGGCAGTGTTACTTGGAATGTCTGCAATTCTTCATCCACACTGACCACCACACACTCAAACATGTCACGACTCAGCCAAATCTGAGCATTCAACAAACTCAATGGATGTGGTTCTTTGAGTCGAACATCCACTATATCCCATTTTGACCTAGATAAACGAATCATGCGGACGTTCTACGTCGGTGACCAGACCTAATGGCTCAGATCAACACGTTACTTTTCAAATGAGACACATATCTTGCTAGGCTCTTCGTAAAGGGCTACAAGGATTTTGGTGGGTACGACTGTACCAAGTTTTGCTTTGATCATTCCTATTGGCAGTTACTAGACTGGCCCCCTCTGTCAGGTGTGCTGGTCCTCTCTTTTTTTTTCTCTTCCTCATCATCCAGCTCCGGTCCGGCGGTCGCACCCGAAAAATTCATGGGTGCGATCGCCGGTGCCCTTACCGGCAATAGACGGCCTTTCGCCGGCAGCGCCGCTTTTGCACAGTTGCGTGAAAGCCATGCAACACTCGCAGCTTCTGCCATTGTTATTCACATGACTGTTGCAATTGCTGCTGATTTAGGTATTGTTGTTGTGCATCTACAGTAGCTGCTAATGCTATTGATTCTTCTGTGCTGCTACTACTATTGTTTAACTTTGTTGCCATGTGTTAGTGCTGTTGTACGCTGCTGCTACTTTGTTGCTACTTTTTTGCTATTACTATTATGCTGCTACATTGCTTCAACTACTGCTACGTGCTACTATTATAGCTATTATGGCTGCTACGAAGGCTACTACTAATACTACGCACCGACGTCCATGCTGCCACCAGTTGTTGGTACTGCTGATGCTACTACTACAGGTGTTGCTGCCTCAGTAATCCTGACACTGCAGTGCTCTTGCTACTGCTACTAATCCTATTGATGTTGCTGCAGTTAATACTATTACCACGCTGCTTTCGCTAATGCTACGCAATGCTAATACGGGGGCTGCTACTACTACTCACCTACAAATCAAGGCCACCTATAGCTCACAGCAACCTCACGCTCACGGCTGTTACAGGAAACTATGTGACAATTTTCTCCCTTTTTTTCAAGGAGCTACCTCCTCCGTTGCTCCTGCTCTTGCCGAGCAAAAGCACCTACCGATGTTACCGAGGATTGCAACAGCTATTGACTTGATGATGCACTGACAATTGATCATGTACGCTATTGCCAACGTGGTGCCACATGGCACTTCGTTACGGCGCCTCAAATTGATTGTCATAATACCACACCCCCCTCTAACGTGCTCTGATACCATGATAGAATTAATCAAGGGATGCAGGCCCATTTGGAACTGCCATGAGCTGTGGGTGTGGAGGGGAGAGTGAAGGCCAGAGCAAGCTAATTCTAGAACGCATTACAAACAAGGAGAAAGTACAATGTGCAATATTGATAGCTTATGTACTGGGCATTGGCGGCTAGCCTGCCTGGCCCCGTCATCCCCATCGCACCAAAAGACACAAACAAGGAATACGCAGGTCACAAAACATGTAACAACACAAGAAAGGTCTCCTGAGGCGCCGGAGTAGTCCACCGTATGCCCATGTCTTGACCAACAAGAAAATGTGCAATCCATCCAAAACACATCTAGACTCTAAGCTTGAAACTGTTCTAGAGCGGGTTTTGGGGGCTGTAGCGTGGTTGGAGTAGGCTTGGCCCCATGCTCATTGCTTTGCACTGCTGCCCCCACCACCTGCTAAGAGACTTGTGAGAGGAAAACTAAGCACTGAGGAGTTTGCGCCGGACAGACAGACAGATCTAAGAGTGAATGAATTAGTAACAGAGAGTGAAATCAACTGAGAGACCCCTCACAGATCTAGGCCTTGCTCAGCTCTATGTGGCTTGTTACTCAGACTACCAAACAATCAGGAAATTCTGCTCTTTTTCTGGCAGGTTGAGTTTTCTCACTGAGCCCTGCCAGACATCCGACAGCCCCAGACCCGGGCGCTGTCCGTTTTTCCGAAAACTTGGACCATACCTAAATATCCATGCTGTGAACCCATCGTGCTGTTAGAATCATCAAGGAAATTAGTAGCAAGGAGTTATGACCGTCGAAATCCGGAAAGCATCTAGGCTAGAATGAAACCAACCATAACAATGTCCGAAAAACTGTAAACTCAGACCCTAAGCCAAACATGACGTTGCGAGTGCAACCGTGTAGTCAGATCTGGTACTGGATGCGCGAAGGCAATGTCTACAGAGGTAGCAAAGGCCAGCAGCGTGGCTGCTGTGGAGGCCCGCCAAAGGAGTTGGGCACGTCGCTCGCCAAAGGGAAGAGGCTCCAGCAAGACGTGTGTAGACCTTAGCGTACGTCAGCTCCACCAGATGACACTCCAATAGCGTCCCGTCTCATCGTCAGTCATCTATACGCCGATGTACAAGCTAGGATGACACAACAGAGCACAATGAGAGGTGCGTGAAAACCAACACTCTCCTATGACTCACAAGCGTAGTGCACATGGGCGGCCAGCGACACATCCACCAGACAGAGAGACTCCTCCAGGACATGCCAATACGCAGGCAAGAACAGAGAGGGTAGCTCACGGACGCACACCGACCGCACTCACAACCTTCTTGAACGAGTCGCGCTTCACTACCTTGGTCAAAAACTTATTCAAGTGACGTGTTGTCTCAATTCACGTGATGCTAAAACTGCCATCGTACAACAATAAATGCACATAGTGGTACTCAACATTGATGTACTTTGTGCGAGTGTGATGTATGCCATCATTGTCGGCGATGGCCATGGCACTCTCATTGTCACAGTGCAACGTGATGGACGCAACAGATTGACGCAACTCAGAAACAAACAACGCAACCACATGCTCTCACACGGGCCAGAGCCAAGGGCCACATACTAAACCTAACCAGTGCTACGTGTAATGCAGGCCTGGTGGCCACTACGCCAAGACACAACCGCGCCGCCAAAAAGAAGGATCCAACAAGTGCGGCTCTTGCCGTCCCGGCTGCCGGCCCAGTCACGGTCTGTGTAGCCGATCGCGACAACAGAGGACTGTCGACGAAACATGAGGCCTCGTTGTGGAGTCAAAACGACAGAGCATAGAACGCAGATCGCGGCCTCAAAATGGAGGCGACGCGGCTCCAAGGAGAACTGAGCCAGGAGGTTTCTTACGTACATGATGTCTGGACGTGTCGTCGTTTCGAGGAACATTATTGACCTGATTACTCGTAGATACATGGTCACATCAACAGGCTCTCCCACAACGGCTGGGTTGGGGCCCTTCACCTTCCCCTGAACATCGGACGACATGGATGAGGATGCGCTTGGTACGAGGAGTAGAACCTCGGTGAAGCAGGCGGACAGAGTCTGGACGTAGGCAGCCTGATGGACGTCTAAGACACCCTGGGAGCAATCATGCTCCAGCTCCATGTCCAAGAACAACCACGCAGGCCCAATATCATTCATTTGGTAGGCGGCGTGTAGCAGGTCCTTGACGGGCTGGATGGCGGCTGTGTCCGGTAACACAACAAGGGGGTTTTCGACGTAGACGAGGACAACAAAGAAGGGCTGGCCTTGCGGGCTTATGAAGAGTCTGGGGTTTGCGGTGCCATGAAGGAGGCCACCGTGAGGAAGTGTGCGACTAATCTCCTGGTTCCAGTAGCAAGGCGACTGCTTCAGGCCCTAGAGGGCTTTTCACAAGAGTTAGCTCTTGCCAATGCCGTGGTTGAAGCCTAGGGCTACACCATGTAAAGTTCTTCGCCATCCAGCAAGCCATGGAGGAAGGCGTTACTCACGTCCATCTACTTTTGCTCCCACCCGTGCTGGACAACGAGGCCAAATAGCACCCGGCTAGTGGAGAACCGGCTAACTGGAGCGAGGATCTAATCGTAGTCGACCACAGAGACTTGAGCAAACCCCTTGGCTATGAGACGGGTGTTGTACTTGTCCAAGGATCCATCGGGCTTCCACTTACACCGGAAGATCCACTTTTCGTCGATGGACTTGCGGCCCGAAGGGAGGTCGACAAGGTTGTAGACCTGGTTTTGCTGGATGGCGGCAAGCTTGTTGGCGTATGCAGCATCCCAATGTGCGGCCTCGGGGGTGGCACGAGCCTCACGCAAGGTGGATGGGGCCTTTGGGCATGCCGTGGGACAGATAGTCAGGGTGCCCGCATCCCTAGCCCTATGTGGTATGCATGCGGGCGCGGTCGTGACTGCATGCCAGTGCTCCTGATGAAGCATGACGTAGACTAGTGCAAAGCCAGGTGGAGGTTTAGAGCAATAGCCAATGTGGGCAAGCTGAGGGCCTTGGTGCCAGGGTCCCCACTCACAACTATGGAAATGGGTCTGTTGAGAGGCAATGAGACTCGTCAGAAGACAAGGGACCATGGCACCAAAAGGCGTAATGCGGCGGCCTGCGTGCTCACTAACGGCTTGGGTCAAAGGCTGCTGCTCAGGCCATGCGTGTAGCACGTTAGGCCGGGAGGCGGAGGAGAGGGGACAGTTGGGAGCGATTCGTTCGGTGTCTCGGGCGCGCCACGGGACGGCCCGGAGGGGCCAGCGGACACGGACGAGACTGCCGGTCCAGAGGGGGCGGATGTGGACGGGGTTGTCAGCCCATAAGGGGCCAACGAACACGGACAAGGCTACGGGTCCAGAGGCGCCACTGGACACGGACAAGACTGCCAGCCGAGAGAGGCCAGCAGATGCGGACGGGGCTGCTGGCCCAAAGGTACCAGCGGACGCTTACGGGACTGTCGGCCCAGAGGGGCCAGTGGACGTGGACAGCGACGCCAGCCCGGAGGGGCCAACGAACGTTGATGGGGCTACTGAACCGGAGGGACTAGTGGATGCGGACGGGGCTACCGGCTTAGAGGGGCCAGCGGACGCAGACGGGGTTGCCGACTTAGAGGGGCCAGCGGACTTGGACGGGGCTGTCGGCTCGGAGGGTTCAGCGGAGGCGGACGGGGCTGCCGGCCCGGAGGGGCCAGCGGACGCGCATAAGGCTGCTAGCTGAGAGGGGTGAGCAAGGATGCGGAGCTGGAAGGAACCAATGATGGCAATAACCTGTCCAGATTCGGTAGGATAGATCATAGACTCACCACTCTCCCACACGATGGGAGGGACACCGACAAGCCGAAGCAAATGAGGTCATGGGGAAACAGCTCCTCAAAGAAGAAGGCATCCCGTGACTTGATGATGTAGTGTGTAGAGGGATCCCAGAAGCGCCAGGCTTTGGACTGACTCAAGACGCCAAGAAGGTGTAGGGACGCCCGCAGGGGGCGAGCTTGTCACCCTGCTACAAGACGAACAACCACACAATGGCCACACAGCCCCAGACGTGAGCTGGGCGGAAGTCAGCCCGCCGACCACACTAGTGTTGGTACGGCATGGACTGGCAAGGAGGCGGTCTGTGGGGAATCCGGTTCCAGACCCATGTCATGTAGGTCATGGCCTCGAACTAAAAGCCATTGGAGAGCCCGGATTTGACCCGCATAACGCGTACGACGTCTGACATTGTGCATTTCCACTACTCGAAGGCTTCGTTTGAGGTTGGTGTGTAAGGTGCCAACGTCTTATGATGGATTCCACGGGAGACGAGGAATGTCGTAGCCTCCCATGAACTCACCGCCACGATCAGAAGAGGAGCGGCAAAGAGGTCGACCACACTCACGCTCCACACCGACGAGCCAATACCGAATGGTGGGAGAGATATCGCTCTTCTATCGAAGCCAGAAGGCCCAGCGGTAGCTTCAGCGGTAGCTGGAGTAGTTGTCAGTGAGGGTGAGGACATAGCGCTCGTGCTCCCCGACAGACTCCGTGGGAAGGGGGCCCATGGCATCGGAATGGATCAAGTCCACAGGAGCGGACACAAGAGCAAAGGACTGAGGGTAAGTCGAGCTGTGCATCTTCCCCTAAGCACATTCAATACACTCAGTGGGACACCGCCAGGAAAAGGAGGCAGGATCAAGGCCTTGGGCCGGCCGAGTGTGAAGCATGCTGTGAATGGCAGCCGTGTGGACGTGGCAGAGGCGACAGTGTAGAAGGTGGGTGTGCTATGGGCAGAGCATGCCGGTGACAAACACATGGCCTGTATTAGCCGATGGGGAGCAAATGAAGGGAAGTACAGACGAGGCACGTGCCATAGGTTGCCACAGGCGGTGGCATTCATATTGACACGATTGGACGGACACAACGACATGGTGCTAGCACCACGCAACTGCAAGACGTCTATGCTCATGCGGTCGAGGGAAGTTATGGATAGGAGGTTGTGCTCAAGACCAAGGACAAAAAGGACATCGGTCAAGAAGACGTCCCCAACGGGACCAAGATAACGAACGACGCCAACTACGCGGACAGGTAACACATGTCCAGAATCCATCCGAACATCGGACACATTGCCAAAAGGACCAAGGACACTAAAGGCCCCACGAGAGGCCGTCATGTGATGCGTGGCCTTGGATTCAATGATCCACGTGTCTGCAGGGTCCTGAACTGGTTTTTCCAGGTCGCTAACTGTCACAAGGCAGTGGGCGAGAGATGCGGACGCGGTGGACAAGGACACGAACCAAGACTGCCAATCATCCAACAATGCGGTGTCATCACAGAGAGGAGGATGAGGGGAGGGCACTAGAGACGATGGGAGGGACAAGGAAGCAGGACACGACCGCAACTCAGTCTCTTTCATGCAAGGCAGGGCAAGGGAACAGGAGATAACG
>SZWC01004757.1:118082-137567 GCA_023375785.1 Penium margaritaceum | reverse complement strand
CCCTCCCTCCCTCCCAACCTCCCTCCCTCCCTCCCTTCCACCCTCCCGGCTGAGAGGGAGGAATCGCCATGCTCTCAGTCATCAGCCCGGACTGAATTATACAGCAGCATAGGTGAAACGCCTCTACCCGGATCTACCGACGAGCGAGCTGGCACAATGACGGGGGACGGGAGCACGTCGCATGGCCAACGCTCCAATCCTCGTAGTCCCAACGGTGTGCCCTGGACAACGCAAGAGTAAGCGGATATTGCAAAAGCGAGGTACGTCGTGGATGTCGATTGGATCAACGCAACAAAGCGTCAGGGCCAGTGCCCGTACAAGATGCTCCACGACAATCTTGTTTTAGTGACCGAGTGCACGTGGAAGCGCTCATATGATGCCACAAGGTGGAAGATGAAGCACCTGCAATAATGATAAACAACCTTGCAAAAATGATACGAACGTAGTGGTGGTGACTGTTGGGAGCCTCCAGAGTGGTGTACATGGCTGCACAAGTGCATGAAGGACCGTCCGTATTATGCTAACAAGGCTATGGATGGTAGTGGAATAGAGGCAACTAGTGACTCCCAAGGTAGTGGTGGAGGTAGGCGCAACCGTGGTGTGGACATCGGAGGACGGGACTCCATCATGCAGATGTGGTTCCAAGAGATGGTACGCCACCATGACGAGAACATTGCACTGGGCACCTGGCTGGTGGGCCTCATGGAGATTGGAATCAAAGGGCAGCTTGCTGTTGTCAAGTTCCTCGACAGGCAGCGCTTCTCTGGTGCCGGCACTAGCGGTGGCATGGGAAGCGGCGGCATGGCAGCCAGCGGGATGGGGACGGGCGACATGGCAGTGGGCGGAATGGGAGCTGGCGACATGGCAGCCGGCGGCATGGGGACTGGCGGCATGGCAGCCGGCGGCATAGGGACTGGTGGTATGGCAGCAGGCGGCATGGGAGCTGGCGACATGGCAGTAGGTGGCATGGGAGGAGGAGGTACGGGGACTGGCAGTATGGCAGCTGGTGGCATGCTGTCGCCGACATGGCAGCCGACGACATGGCAGCCGGCGGCATAGGAACTGGCGGCATGGCACCTCGCGGCATGTGAGCTTACTACATGGCAGTTGGCAACATAGGTTGAGGAGGCATGGGGATCGGCGGCATGGAGAGTGGCAGCATGGGAGGAGGAGGCATGGGGACCAGCGGCATGGCAGCAGGCGGCACGGGGTCCGGAGGCATGTGGACCGGTGGCATGGCAGCCGTCAACTTGGCAACAGGCGGCATGGTAGCTGACGGCTTGGGAGCACGGAGGATGGGAGCAGGTTGCATGGCAGCTGACGGTTTGGGAATAGGCGGGTTAGGAGCAGGCAGCATGGCAGCCAGACGAATGCCAAGGGATAGCATAGCATCAAGCGGCATTGCATCGGGTGGCATTGCATTGGAAGACATTGCATCGGGTGGAATTGCATTGGGAAGCATTGCATCGGGTGGCATTGCATCTGCTAGCATTGCATTGAGTGGAGTACAAGCAATGTTGTCTTACCTCTCTGCCCAAAATGTCCTTCGTGGTCATCGCATGAATGATGTTGCACGTCTCATATTCCCAAATCGTGTGACAATGGATGTGTCAACAGTTCACACGTCCATGTACAGCGATGCTTACGACGAGGAGGATGAGGCAGCGGTAGCCAAGGCATGTGTAGAGGCGGCAGCAAACGAGGCAGAGGCGGCTGCCGGATAGAACATGTTGGCAGAGGAGACGTTGGAGGAAAAGGAGTACGATGCTGTTGGATAACAAGATATGGTGGGGGATGGTGTGGTGGGCATGTGGATTGCACGACATGCTTGTTTCAATCATGTTGCTTCGTGTGCATGAGGAACTTTCGTATGTTGTGTGGGTGCCACATACTATACTAAGATGACGATGTGAAAAGTGTCGGAGACGTTCGTTGCTGAGCCCTAAGTATGTGCTCGTAGTTATTTCTTCATATTGCATTGTTTGTGCGAGGAACCTTTGTCCTATAACATTTGTTTCTTCACACGCTATATTGTGTGCAATCTGAAATTTTCTCTCAATGTGATTGTTAAAACATGCTATGACATGTACATAATTGCATTCTGCAGTTGTGTAGATGTAGTATGGTGTATTTCATTGAACCCAAAGTGGGTGAAGAGTGAGATAGTGGTCTACTGTTGACACATGTTGAAATGTTATGTCAATGGCACAGGCCATGAGGTAAACTTTGCAAATGCTTGAGACAAAATATGTCATTGAATAAACTAGGAAGGGTAAGTACAATCTCAGCCATGCACAATAACTCTCCTTTGGAGGTGGTCCTGTCACATGGCCATGACGACGATGCCATGCTCTCGCAAAGCCCGCCTATACTGACACACGTTGTTGTCTCGCATCTCATTACTCTCCACCCTATGAATAGGAGTAGCATTTCTAGGTACATTAAGCACAACTATGTCTTGGAGTGAGGCCGCCCATGCTACAACCTCTTCAGAAGTTATCGCGTGCTCACTCACGCTTACAACACTGCAGTGTTGTAAGCGTCATGGAACCATGCCATGTCAAATGTGTCACATGTTGTGCAATATGATGCAATAAGTGACCACAGTGGGGACATGGCATAGAAGGTGATCAACCCTCTTCATAAGGATTCGCCACCTGCATTTCAGTTGGCCGAACGCTCTCTCCACCACCATGCGGGATGCCGAATGCTTGGCATTGAAGTCCTCTTGCCACGGTTAGAAACTTGGGCTTGTAAATTTGTATGGGGGGAGCAAGTAGGGTCTGCAAGGATATGTAGCGTTGCCAAGTAGTTTGAAACCGCATAACTCACCGGCCATGATTCGCTCATACAGTGGCGTCTTTGTAAACAACCGCCAGTCATGCATCGAAGCAGCCCATCCAACATGATAGTCGTAGATGAAGCAGCGAGTGCCAACCACGGCTTGAAGAAGCACGGCATAGAATCCCTTGCAACAGTAGACTCCTTGTACTCCTGCGGTGCCATAATCGGTATGTATGAGCCATCGACAGTGCCCACACACACAAGAATTCCCCTTAATATCGCAAACGAAGCCTCCAACCGGAGTAGTTGGTCACGGTCGGGCAAGCGGACGTACACCTTCTTGAACAGGTGGCGGAATGCGATAACTCATGGAGTATGTTTGCGACATTGGATTTCCCAAGCTCGAAGTAGTTAGCAATGACGGAGAACAGGAGGCCCAAGGCTAGCCTAGACAAAGCTACCGCAACGTGAACCTCAATGATGATTGCTAGGCGGAAGTTTGTGTCTTGACGTTCCAGCAAAGGACGTAGCTCCTCCAGAATGAAGTCGAATAGCGGTGGGGAAATCCTGACATTCGCCTTCAAACTGTTTTCTGTCCTTGAGGTTGGCTACGTGGGAATGTGGGAAGTGTCGCGTGGATGCACCCATGGAGATTGTTTCTGTCTGTAGGGTTATTCCTCCCACAGCTGATGGATGACAGCCAAGAGGACAAAGGCATTCACCATTTCGAGTCTGGACGTGTCCATGACAACTACACACGCCGCATCCCAGAGCCCCATGGAAAAATCCATGGCATTTTCTGCAGCAGGGGTAGCCTACTACGGCAATAGGAAGATTTTGCGCAGTGCAGCAGAAAAGAGTTGGTGGTGGGAGAGTGGCCACACAAACATGCCAGCGACATCCCCAAACCAGCGCCCGTCACACCGGATGCGGTGGTTCCACGTTCTGCGTAGAATTCGAATACTCCCGCTACCGCAAAAAGCGAGAACCGCGTAGGAAATTTATTGCTTTTTGCACACGCCCTACATGTGGCACGGTTTCCCGCCCACCGCGCTCGCCACCGGCGACCACCGTTTTTTGGTGGTTAAAATTTTAACCACCACCGCGGCCGGTGAGACCAGGCTATATGAGTTATACCGACCGTGACTAGAAGACAAAGGGGTACTTCAATGATGGTGTTTTTGGATTACATAGTAACATATTATGATCGGTTCGTGGCCAAAGATAATGAAAGGAATTTATGATTGGTGGATTAGTCATTTTCTGACGGGTCCACCAATGTCGAAGCGAAGATTCTGGCAGATGTCATAATCGGATAGCCGGACTGCAAATCCTGAAGCTTTTTTTTACGCATCAGACCGGACATCACGGAATCCGCCAAGCGACACTGAACAGGAAAACACGGACATTGCGGTTGGGTCCAATCGCTAAGGTTGGTGGGGATTGGACCCAACCGTGCTAGACTAGCAAAAGAACTGATCCCGACCGCAAATACAAAGGACATCCATACATGATTATGGTCATTCCATGCAAAAACAATTTTTTAAAATATTAAACATGGGAGATATTTACACTTGTAATGTAACAAATGAAATTTCGAATATAAAGCCCACATGTTCTACATGGAAAACCTATATGATTGGCCAACATTGCTAGGAAATGCCACTATACCTCTGTACTTGGCCAAAATCATGAAATTCCTTCCTTGTGTGTTCAATAATAAATAATGTTGATCAGGCTGTCCCATGAGATAAAAATGTATATTCTTTTCCTCAATGACTATGCAACCCTGTGCATGTTTTGCGTGGAACAACCAAATCTTGTTATTTTTTTGTCCCACGGTCATAACCGATGGGAGCAAAAGGGTCTCCAAGACACCAAAAAAAAACCGGGGATTGGACCTGCCCCCCCTCCCCAACAGATTAGTCCCGGATGCTTCCACCAGCTGTTGAATTTCTATGTGATTTTTACTATCATAGATTTCCTTCCCTCGTTTGCACAACACATGAATGGACGGATCTTCTTACTTTTTCTTCCAGCGGGGAGTTGTGGTAATCTGAGTGATGCGTGGGTGAGGCGTTCTTGGAGGAGGTGGGGAATAGTTGCCAGAATAATCGGGATGGGGTTATGTGTTGGTTTGGCCCATCTTTCTTGCCATAGATGGTGGAATATGGTGGCTCGTGAGATTTCCCAGACTGTTCGCCTGTTTGTGACATTGGTGGGTCACAGGAGGATGTTCGGCAATGTGGTTGCAGTCTTGGGAAAGAAGGCGATGAAAATCATGCGGAGGCGTTTGATGAGTGGTTGGATGTCGCGGTATTGTACAAAGCAATGCTCAATGGTTTCTGGGTTGTTATAGCACGAGCAGAGTGAGGACGAGGATGGGGGGAGAAAGCAGTATCGGTGGTTGACTTGAATGGAATTGTGGATGATTCAGAGCATGACATCTTGTGGTTGTAGATGGGGGGGGGTGTTGACAAGGCTATCGTGGATGTATCGGCATTGGAAATGGGTGTTGGGATACTTTTCCTCCCATTTTGTTTGTATGTTGCTGAGGGGTTTTCATGTTGGAGGAGGATTTTATAGAGATATTGGAGGGATGGGTTTCCATTCTTTATTCTGTAGCTAGGGATTGCTGATTGGTATGGTGGGCCTAGAAAATTTATCTTTTTGACATGTATTGGTGTACAGTCTAGCCCGAAGAAAGGTCGGGGTTAAGCCCATGGGTGACGGCATAGCCGGCCAGTGACTAGGCAGACTTGGAGAGGGTAATCCCATAATTCGGGACCTCTCTGTTGTAATTTGTAAACGATGGTAATAGGGTGTCCTTTGAGAGAGGGGAGGCTGACGTAGGGGGTATGTTTGTAGATATCTGTGAGGAGAGGTGGATTCGTCATTATGGAGGTCCAGGATAGAGGAAGGTGTTTTCGAAATTCATCGAGCACTCATTTTTTCTCAGGGATGGTGCTTTTCCGAGTGTCTGGGGGTGTTGAGGGTTGAAGAGGTGTCTCACCTGTATCTCATAGGTGAGGAGGAAGCATTCTTGAGGGGAATGCCAAATGGTTGCAAGTTTGGATGGAGGAGGTGTCTATCATAGGCTACTTGATTCAGGGAGATGTCTTGTAGTGTGAGATTTGTGGGGAGGGTTGTGGGTTGGTGTCAAAGAAGCAAGAGAGGTATTGTCTCCGTCTTGAGCTTAATTGGAGGTTTTGTATGTTGAGTATTTTTGTGAGAGAGAGGAAGCAATGCCCTTTTTGGGCAGGTGTTGTGTATCTAAGATTTTTTGTTTCCATTTTTCTCATGGTGACTTCAGGTACTCATAGATCCATTTTGCACTTTGCGCTTGGAGGAGGAGAGGGGGCCTTCTGATCGTTAGTCCTTGTTCCGTGCGTGGGCAGATGATAGTTTTCTACGCGTAGTGATGGACAAATCTTTGGGGGTCTTCAGGGACTTGATGGGAAGACATGAATTGTGTGAGAGCATTGGTTAGAGAGTTGAGGTGGTCTTGCGTGGGGGGCAAGGTTGAGGAGTAGTACAAGAATTTTTTGGTGGTGCTTACTCTGAGACCTGTGTGGTCAGTGATGTGAAAAGCTGTCGGGTGTGATTGAGTTATCGGGTTGAGAAAATGAGTAGGATTATGCCATTTAAAGTCAAAGGACAAGGAGGGGAAGCCTTGTAGATGCCATTTGAGGTATGCATAGAAAGGTTCCATGGCATTGATAGAGAGTAGGGGTGTCAGGGGACAGCCTTGGCAGACTCTGGAGTGGAGGGTGATGGGGGGCGAGGACTTGCCGTTGATGAGCAATTGTGTGTTAGTGTTTTTATGTAAGAGTTGGACCCACTTCGTAAACTATTGCAGAATACCAAGGTGTAGCATAGCGTGCATCAAATAAGGCCTACTTAAGGTATCGTGTGCTTTTTCAAATACTGCCGTAATAAAGTGTAGTTGCTCTTCATTCTAAATGGTCCAGTGTTCGACGCCGTGGAGTTGGGAGAGGGTGTGTTGGATGTTTTGTCCTTTGAAAAAACCTGTTTGTTCTTGGTGGATGATGTAGGGTAGTGTCTTGTTGAGCCGATTTGCAAGTAGTTTTGCCATGATCTTGTGTTATATAGTGAGAAGAGATATTTGTCCGTAATGTGAGATTTGATCTTTGTCCCCTCTCTTGTGGATGNATTCTAAATGGTCCAGTGTTCGACGCCGTGGAGTTGGGAGAGGGTGTGTTGGATGTTTTGTCCTTTGAAAAAACCTGTTTGTTCTTGGTGGATGATGTAGGGTAGTGTCTTGTTGAGCCGATTTGCAAGTAGTTTTGCCATGATCTTGTGTTATATAGTGAGAAGAGATATTTGTCCGTAATGTGAGATTTGATCTTTGTCCCCTCTCTTGTGGATGAGGGTGGTGAATGTCACCCTCCACTGAGAAGTCGTGAGGCTTCGAGAATACATCCACACTTCTTGATAAAATTTGAGCATCGTCAAGAGGTCGACCAAGCGATGTCAAAACATCAATATGGTTCGTGGCACTTATGTCGACCATTCTGAAAGTGGTCAAAGTTGTCGGAAACTTCTTGAACGGGGTACCGGAGGCGAGGCCAGTTGGCTAAGTTGTCCTCGGCCGAACGACGGAAAAACCTTGGAGTTACCGTGTGGTGGGCCATGAGTGTAAGAAAAGAAATGCCCACTTGCGGGTTTTAGGGAATCGTGCATGTTAGGGGCGTAACACTCCCCCCCCTTTTAACCATGGCGTCCCGACGCGCTAGTAGACGTAGGCCGGTTAAAGTAGTCGTCAATAAGATGATCAACGTCCCGGAGGTTGTTGTAGGGCTCCTAGTTGTTGAGCGCGGCGTCGTAGCCGTGCCACTTGACCAGATACTCGGTCGTTTTTTTAATGTGTCGATGTCCAAGAATCTCTTCAGTCATGTACTCCGTATCCCCATCCACTTGTATAGGGGGTGAAGGTACGACGTATTGGCCGAGAAAGTTATTCCAGGGGTGAAGTGCTTGAGCACGTTGATGTGGAAGATGGGGTGGATCGCCATGCTATCGGGGAGCCAAAGTCAAGCAACCACTGTGATTTGCATTCGCTTGATTTCACATGGTCCCAACTGGCCGGGTTTGAGCTTTGTGAAGTCCTGTCCTTTAAGTTTGATATTCACCAAGCTGAGGAGGACGCAATCACCAGCGCTCAACACGTCATCGGTGTGATGTTGGTCGGCTACTCGCTTCATAATTGCTTGTGCCTTTGTGAGGGTTTTCCGTGTTTCATCTCATATGTTTGTGAAGTCTATGCCGTGAATGTCAGCATGGGGAATATTACTCTAACTTTGCAAACTTGCCGGTGGGGCGGGAAGCTTGTCGCACACCACCTCAAAAGGAATTTTACCCATTATGGTGGAAGTGGCGGAGTTTGGCGGTCGGTAGTTTTGCTACCTTATCAATGTTGCGTGGCTCACGTAAAGTTTAGGGAAGTTGTTTTTAGCATTTTGTTGGTTCGCTCCGTTTTTCCGTCGGTTTGAGGATGCAACGCATCCTCAAACTGTTGTAGCGTGTCATTAATTCTCGTAAAAATGGTTGGTCGAGCGGCCATCTCTGTCGCTGATGATGGTATGTGGCACTCTGTGCGACCGTACGATATAATTCAGAAACAGCCGTCCTGTCCCTTCCGCGGTGACAGTGGTCATTTTCGGGATGGAGTGCATCATTCTAGAAAATCTGTCCACCACGACGAGGACGGCGTCATACCCCTCGAGAGTAGCGGACAGTCCCGTCACAAAGTCCATGCTTACATCAGCCCACGGTTCCATCACAACATGTAGGGGTTGAAGTAGACCAAGTGCTCGTGTACTACGAGATTTTTTTATCTGATAGGTGTCACACGATTTGTAAATTGCAGCCACGTCGGTCAGCATCTTGTCCCATCTGTAGTAGTTTGCCATCTTCTTGAGCATCTTGTCATCCCCAAAGCTTCCACCTGGACCGGTGTCATGGCATTCCCCGAAAAGCATGCGTCGCAAATTTTCGTTCAGTGGGATGATGACCTGGCGAGTGAATCGCCATCCCAAGTACAGGTTATCGAACCAAAACTTGTTTTTTTCGTACCCAACAGCCGAGTGAGGTGCGGGTCTCGTTCAATGATCAACGCACTAATCTCAACCATTATATCTGGTCATCGACTTAAAGCGTCCACCGGATTTGTTTTTCCAGGCCAGTACTTGATATCGTAGTCAAAGTTGGACTCCTGCGTAATCCTTTACATATCAATGATAGTAGTTGAAGAAGCCCAAAAATACCTGGATGTTTAAAAAATTTGTGGGTGTAGTCCAATCAACGTCCGCCTCCACCTTATCCATGGTGATCCGTCTGCTGCCAATGATGTGGCCCAAAAACGCGATGGAACGGCAACCGAAGTCGCACTTCAAGATTTTTCCAAATAACGTCTCTCTTTGTAAAACCCCGAAAATGTTTTGCACATACCCATTGTGCTCCTCGAGTATGCGGCTCTACATCAGGATGTCATCAAGATACACGACGACGAAGTCGTCATCAGGATGTCATCGAGATATCTGCAAGAAATGGTGTTCATCACCATCGTGGATGTTGTAGGGGGGGTTCAGTCCAAACAACATGGTTGTGAACTTGAAGTGTCCGTATCTGGTGTGGAACTCTTTCTTCTCAACGTCCTTATCAAATAGGTGATTCTGATGATAGCCGCTACGTAGATCGATTTTGCCAAAAATTTTGGCAGATCGTAATCGCTCATCCGATAAGTCTTATGCATTGTTGGTCTGATGTCCGGCTTCAAATCTATTTGATTTTTTTTGTTGCATTGTGATGACAACTCCCGGGATTGTTCATTGGGAAAAACCCCTTCAAACTCCTCCATGAGCTCTGCAAACTGTTTAGGTATTGGTGCAAACTTCTCGGGTGTTGAGGTCATCCACGTTGCTTCGGCAGTTGCAAGTTCTTCCCCTTCCCTTACTTCCATGTGGATTAGCCATGCTTGAGCTACATGTTTCAGGCATCGCTTGGCCATGTCCAAAGATATCGGCTGGTATTTTGTGGCTGTCACAACTTCCTCTTCTTATTCACCTCTACTGCTTTCCGCAACCATCGCGACATCATGAGTTGCTCATCCAGAGACAGGTGTCACGTTTTGTCATTGATGCTAACATAGAGTGTTCCGTTGCTCCAGTCGACCTGAAGATTGTGTCGGTATAGGAATCTCACCCAAGGATGATTTTGTGGTCACTCATTGGGCAAGTCCTCCAGACCATTATTTCGTACACATCCTCGAGGGGTTTGCGAATTCAACATATCCGTAGTCGTCCGACGACGGTTCATTCTTTGAGAAGTCCCAGTTTGGTCTGCAAGTCCAGCTTTCGAACCACGTATGTCGTTACTGACGAAACTATGAGAAGCTCCCCCATCTAGCAGTTTCTTCACCATTCTATGGTTTTTACAATCCCTCGTTTCCACTCGTAACAGTATCGCCGATTGGTCGTCCTCGTACTCCTCGTCAAACTTTGCGATCCCAGGGACCCTCATCTACGATGATGTGAGCCACTCAGATGGGTGATCGGTCGATGCAGATTCTTTCGATCGGACAAGAGCCTCGCCGTCTACTCCTACCCTTTGCCGTTTCCCAACTTCTGACTATTTTTCTACGGTTTTCCTCCCCTTTTCGCTGCTGTTGTCACTTTTTGCAGTCGTGCAAAATGTGACCAGGTTTTACTGTCCAGAAAAGCCATTGATTGCGTTGATTGACGACTCCAATTTCCATTGGAGGTGACGTTTTTGACGACTGCAGCTTTCCTCTACCACAATAAGGATTGTGGCTTTGGGGTTGCCAACCATTGGATTACTTTATCTCAGTATTTTAGTCGGCGCTACCAATGCGGTCGAATGTACAGTCATTTACGGAAGGTCGTGTTGGATGCAAAAGATGGCAATCACTAGCCCAATATCTTGGTTTAGGACATTATTGTAGTAGAAACACAGTTCTTCAGGGGTGACGTCACTATCGCTAATGATTTTGCAAAAACCCTAAGTGTGTTCTGTCATGCAAGGCTCCTGACGCAGACGTTAGAGTCTATACCATGCGTAAGACATCTCGTTCACCTTCCCAAAGCGAGCAAGTGCAGTGCGCGTGGTGTCAATCCAAGTTTTGAGTGGCATAAGAGAGTCGTTTCTTGCCGGATTGATCTGCTCAAGAGGTAGTATGCTTGTGGTCGATGATGTGAGAGTCTTAGCGAGACCCGTTGATACAGCTCTGCTAGTCTCCTACTGTCGTTGGATGGCCTTTAGATTGGACCACCAACTCAAAGTCATACCACACAAAAGCGAGTCCGCGAGGTCAATTTTATTTTTGTCATTGCTGACTCCAATTGTGGTCAAGTATGCCTCCAAACTCGTCAGACACATCATGGCCGTCGGTCCTTTGGATTTCGCGGGATTGGACGGCTAAGGGAGTGCCAGTTGACTTTGGGGTTCACTCAAGAGTTACAAATTACTCTCGGTGAGCAGTGCATCATGCACACGAGAAATTTGAAGCTCCCCCATTTCTGCATTGAGCTGTTATAAACTGTGGTTGTTGATGCTCTTGAGTCCCAACAATTTGTGGTATAGGTTTCTATTGATCTGTGCTTGTCGTTCGGTGCCTCCCATCATGCGAGGTGTCGATCCAATAGGTTGCATCAGGGGCAAAGGTTTGCCGAGCCCGAGGGGTCCGTCACCGAATCGGCCATTTAGGTGCTACACCATTCACTGCGAAGGTTATCGCCGCCGCAACGCTTGCCTGGAGAGCGTCATTATTCTCTTGCTATTGTTCCGCCATCATTGGAGTACTCGCCGCGGATTGCTGCTTGTAGCATGGTGCGCTTTCTCTGTTCACCATTATCATCGCAACGTCAGCGATCATGTGAATGACGGAGATGCGTTGAGAACTCGTGCAATGTTGTTGCCCTACCTAACTAGGTAGGCATTGCATTGGTTTCCCCTCCAGCACTGCTTTGCTCTGTTACCAAGTGTTATGCCGAGCGGAACATAGGTGGTTCACGGGGATGAGGTGCACAGATAAAATCGATTTGAGGTTTTGGAAAAAATAGGCAATTTGTATTCAGAAATAAGTGAAGTTCAATGAAAAGTGCCGAGTGATCGAAGCACGTATATACAATGCCGACAAGAAGAATGAGGCATGAGTTGGATCATTGGCATTTGAGCCGAGCAACGTGTGCGAGGTTGTGTTGTGAATGGCAGATTTGAGATGCTCTTTGAGAAGTCAGGGGGTTTCAAGAGTATCTTGATGCTTCTTTATAAAAGTCGAGCGTCGTCGAGAAGTCACTCGAGCTATATCGAAACATCGATGTGGTTTACGACACTTCTGTCGACCGCTCTGGAAATTGGTCAAAGTGGTTAGAAACTTCTAGAACGAGACATCGGAGGTCAGAATAGTTGGCCAAATGCCCTCGGCCGAACAGTGAAAAAATCCTGAAGTCGTTGCGCGGTGGGCCATGAAAAAAGAATTGAAATGCCCACTCACAAGTTGTAGGGACTCATACATGTCAGGGACGTAACAACGATATCCTGCGTTCATAAACGACCTAATGACATGCTTTCATTCCATTTCTGTCCTTGAGATCTATATCATTTCAGAGCATAACTTGCACCAGCATCTATTGTCAAAGCAGCAATGCATAATGCCTTTCTATTGGTAGTTCTAACTTGAGGTCTATTTATCAATTAATTCTACTTTGATTACAATGTAACTTACGATTCATAAGTTTATGGTTGTGGGACTAAGGGTGCACACCAAAAGACGAGAATCAAAGACAAGAATCGAGGTTCCAACTCCCATCGTGGAATCGAGGTTCCAATTCCAGGATTCAGAATCGCAAAGGGATCGAGATTCCTCACTTTTTCTATGGGGCATATAAAACATGCAGAACGCGGGGATACAGCAACGGTTTTGCGAAGATTAATATACAAAACTTCAACCAAACTTGCCTAGTTCCATCTCACATGTTATAATTGATAGGAAATCAAGCGTCATGTTCAGTTTTTTACGTAGTACATTTTGGCAGAAGCGCATGCAAAAATCGCAGAATCGAGATTCCAGAAGACAGGAATCAAGATTCTTTGGAATCACAATTCATGTATTCAGAATCGTGGTTCCGATACTTTAGGTCAAGACCGACTCGAGATTCCAATTCCATGGCCAGAGTCGGGAAATTCTCATGGCGTGTACCCTTATGTGGGACATATTTTAGGCAAAAAACAAAGGTCTCTAGATATACGAAGGTCCATGTCTGAAGATGGATACTTATATCTTAGTATGTGTATTATAAACGTATACGTGTGTCATTATGTATACTAATGTAATATAAATATGAATCCCGATGATCACGATGGATTGACACGAAATATTTTACGAATTTTCCAGTTTCTAAACCTATATATTTTGCCTAGGTTGTGTCCCACAATAATTATCTTTATGGATCGCAAGTTACACTCAAACCAAAGTATAATGGATTTGTGAATGGATCTCAGGTGAGATACATCAATAGGGGAGAATCACTACATTACTATCTTTGGCGATAGATGACGGTGGAATTTATGCCCTTGAATAACATAGATCTCAAGGACAAAGTATATTTAAAGCGTTTTGTGAGGTAGTCTTTGTGCGTGGGAAATATCAGGGGATCATCGTGTTAGCTTTTGATATTATTGGAGCACCATGTACACAACTTTCATTTTTCTCTTGACTGATCACGTATGTGATAGGTGGCACATGGTTCCACATGTGACCTCCTCTTGTTTTCCTCCTCCACTGTCTGTTTCTGTCACAACGTGTTGAAACATTCAGTATCGTGTGTCTTTTACTGTGATCATTTTATTCATTGCATTTTCTCACACAAAGACATTAACATGCTTCGTTTTTCCCTAGATGCGCTTGTTGATTTTGCGCAAAGAACACCCAAATCATGTAGCCTCATATTTTCACCATTATTAAAGTACCCCATGGTCTTCTAGTCGCGATTAACGAATCCCATGTATGTATTTGTTGCCACCATACATGATGACGTTGTAGACATCAGCGCATGGCGAGCGCCCATTCTTAGAATTTATTTCTAAAAAAAGTGACGATCATCAATGAACATAGGATTGATCCGCCGGTAGATTGTGTCAATGCCAAGCTCCGGCCTGGCGTGGATGTCTCACCTAGTAGGCCACCCTAACGACCAGCTATCGAGAGGCGAAAATTTTGTACACCCAAAAGTTTCTACGTCATCCTCGAAGCATGTTAGTTCCGGCACATGACAAGTGAAAAGGTACAAATAAAGTAAAACCTTCAAATTCAGTCTCTGTTTGAGCGCTACTAATGAACCATAGACAAAAATCTAGAAAGTTTAGAAAATGTATACGGCTAGAACTGCGCGTTCATCAATGTGATCGTCTAGCCGTTCACGTTGGCTTACAACTTCAAACAACGTATAGGGTGTTCCCCACCTCGGAAGTTAAAAATCAAAAGTCTTGAAAAGGAAACGGGATAGGCTCGTCGTGCTGAAGCAATAAAGTTTAATGCTTATGTGTGCTTCGGTTTTATGTCGACAACGAAACCTGGAGAGACTTCCGGACACTTCCGGGAGTTCGTGCCGGAAGTGTTCGGAATTCGGGTTGAATTCCGGAGTTAGCTAAGCAGGGATTTCACTCCCATGAGGGATTTTTTACAATGCAAAAGACGAGCTGCCCTTCGATTCCTTTGATGGAAGTCACATCTAAACCTTCTACTCTTTTGCATGAATTTCAATAAATCCGATGGCTGGAGAGCATATGTTGGAGGTTCCCAAATTTGGCAGTTTGAATTTTGATGCATCAAATCAAGCTCCCGGACCGCCTACTGGTGCCCCAAGCGTAGGTCGAACGGTGTCCGAAGCAGCAGATCAGACGTTGCTCACGCGCTGACACCTTTACATCAGTGCCTGTCATTGTCCCTGTAGCACCAAGTCCATTGACCCACTGTCTCCATCTCACCCTTGACACCAGCCCCATACCCATCCCTGTCTATCCTGCCTAGAGGCACCCGCCTACTCGTTTGCCATGTATGGCGAATCTGTTTCAATCAACAGTCCCATGAAAATTCCCACCGTCCCGACCCTCTCCGTTACTCCTGTTAAAGCGTCTACCTAGGTGGAATGTACGTGGGAGGGGAGATGTTGTAAAGCGTGCTGGTAGGTCCGCAACTCACACGCCACTGGCCACAAGCAACGCCATCTCATCCATGCATTGGTGGTGACCGCGGTAACATGGAGAGGCGTAGAATGCATGTGCCTCATCCACCCCATCCCCTTGCCTGGGGTAACCGAACACTTGCCCAACCGATGGATGTCTTGGCACCCATTTTGGTCGCCAAGCTTGCAGTTGTGCCACCCCCAGCTGCATTGCCAGAGCCTCTTGTGGGTGTTTCATAAAATATCCTCAGGGGCGGACTGGTGAAAGTTTGGTTGAATGGCGAGCGTGATGTGTGTCTTGTGTAGGAGGAAGTTGCATATGCTGAATTGAACCGCAAGATACGTGGGTGGCAGGCAAAGATGCACTATGATGTCGTCCGCAAGCTAACGACTGCATGGACCTGTGCAAGTGAAAAGTTGTGTGAAGATTACTGGCAAGGTGTGGCACCATGCATGCAATCTGGCCGAAGCATAGTCCAACCGCACAATGTGGCAGATTGAAGTTGGCCTGGGAAAGTGGACCGAGATGAGGAAGACAAAGTCAAAGCAGGGGAGATTGCTGGCCTGTCAATGCCATGGAATGACATCGCCACCGCCTTCTTCTTCTCTGACAAGGCGCCAGTGATAATGTCGTCAACACGACGACGGACAACATAGCACCACCCCCGCCACCTTCATCAACGGAGTACCATGGCTTGTCTAGCAACCACGACGGTGAATGTCGTTTTCGTCGCAAGGCGCGCATCGAGCGGCAGATTGAGCACGTTGAGGAAGTCTTCAAAGGTGCTACCAAAATGGAGCGCGTCATCAAGGATGATTGACCAAAAACCCTGTGGGGCATGGCAGTGCACACCATGGACAAGGGTTCAGGAATCCATCTTGACAACAATCTCCCCTTGCTTGACCGCCTCAACAACGATGAACTTCGAGAACTGTATGTGTGCACAACGGGTCCTCTTAAGCAATGTGTATCCACTCATGTACTAGGCCGTGATCTGTCTACTGGGGACAGTTGTGCATCGCATGAAGTCGATGTTGGGACTGTGGCCAACAGCATGAACTTAGGCTTAGATGTGGGTGATTTTGAAGAAGACACGGATGAGCCAAGTCATGTGCATGTGAAGGATCAAGAGGCAACAGTGATTTAGGTACATTGCACTGTGTTGTTGGGAAGGCCGAGAATCTCATGGCCAGGCCAGAGGATCTGGAGGAGGAGGCATACTATTAATGTGAATGTTTTCATATGCTTATGATGTGTAAGGGGGTATAGTCGTGGAGACAATTCCTCCTTGTTCTCTTAATCATTGTCAGTATAAGGATAAATCATATGAGGAATTGGATGTTGTTGTTACATCAGCAAGGTATGAGTCCCACATGTCCTGTGCTATGCGGGCATGCCACGCCCTTGTTCTCCACAATCCATGACCACCGGGATGTCCAAAACCCATTCTACATTCGAGGAATGTTGGCAAGTCTTTCACTCCCCCTTCAACTCATGTCATGACATTTTACATACCAAACATAGAGAGGATGAGAGGTCCCTGAAAACTCCCCCCAAGTTGCGGTAGCCCCCTCAAAATCGTGAACCTCGTCTCCAACACCCCAAAAGCTCGCTCAATTGAATATCTCATAGTCCCGTGTCCTATATTGAATAGTCCTTGTGTGATTGAGGATTCAACTGGCCTGGAACAAGCTCTAACGGTGATACACCACCCCTCTACATGGAGTCATAAGGTCATGCGTGTCAAGGAAAGCAACGTCGGCAAACATGAACTTATTGGACGAAAACATGAAACCTCCATGCAAGGCATTTTAGAAGATGTGAGCATCATGAAAACTATCTTCACATTGTATGCTTACAAATCAAAAGACCAAGTTTTGACCACACACCGCCAACACATTTTGGGTTACTTGGTGATGCCGGTTGATGTATGTGATGCGCCGTGTGCGGGTCACAAAAACTGGCATGTGGGTGCCATCTATTGCACCCATACAATGTTCAAACCATGGTAGTAAGTCTTTTTGGCCAAGCCGTGATGTAGGATGTGTTTATTGTTTCTGTGGTATATAGATAACCGAGGAAGAAAGTTCAACCAAAGTAGGAGTAACATCGTGCACCGCTCACAAGACAATTGGAGCGGCGCGTTGAAAACGTTCCATTATTTGGCTCATGCTCATCCTAAAACATACACAATGGAGGTACATAAGCACCTTCTCCTCCACTGTGATGTAGGTTCTGCGTAGCACTGTTGAAGTGCGAAAGAATGCAATCATGAAAGTCCATGACTGAGCACATAGCCAGCTCATGTTGAACAGATGTTGCGGCTGGCCGGTGTTCAGCTCGCAGACCCATTCTGTACCAAGCAATGCATCCTCCATCACCCGCCATCAACATACATGCCTCAAGGTCCAGGTTATGACGTCAATTAGGAGCTCTCGTAGAAACGCTATGAGTTCAGCACATAACTCTATGGCGTGGCGGATGAGAGCTTGCCTTATACCAGCACGTGACGAGCGGCTTTCCATGATGGGCGAATTTGTAATGTGAATAGGAGGAGACCGTGTGGAAGGTGGGATAAAATTCAGGCACGACTCAGTGAGGTTCAAGTCGTCATGGCAACTTTGTGCGACGGCCGCAAGGGGCATGTGTGCGTGACTCTATAATTTGATTCGGTTGTTGTCAGAACTCCGTTGAAGCACTATTCATGGATTTGACAATGGCAGCTGGAGAACAGTCAAATATTTCTGGACATCATCTTTGCAACGCGCGGGATGTTTTACTGGCAACAACAAGGGAATGCTGCTCAAATCCAGAAGCCAACTTTGGAAATCGGCTTCCTTTCCTGGTTTCAACGCTTGATTTTCCACTTCGTACTTCTAACTTCCGAGACGGCTAACAACCTAACAACCAGGTCTGAGCTTTCGATGGGTCAGGGATCAGATAAGCTCAAATACTAGTCTTCTCTCGATGATCCATCACCTCGCATGAGGAAAAAGTAGAAAACGGGGGGTATATGGCTGATTTCTCCTTCCTTCGCCCTCCATCCTCCCCATCATGCCTGAGATGTGGACTTCATGAAACCATTGAACAATGTTTTCTCTTTTGCAAACAATCAATAGCAGTTACCTTGCACCTTAAACAACTGTTCCAAACCTTCCTCCTCTTTGGTCTAACAATCACCAGTCCTAACCACCTCCACTAGGATATTTGGAATGCTTGCATCTTCTATTGAATAGGGTAAGAATGATGGACCGACCCAAAATTAGACCCAGCCCCTCTCATCTATCAGTCAATCCAGGAATGATCCAAGAAGAATTAACGCACGCCATCCAACATATCCACTCTTGCACTGAGGGGAGATCAAACAAAATGACCGTTGCTTCGTGAAAATCCTTGACCCTTCATGGTCCTTTCCTCTGCACGGCAAAGGAAGGTGGGAAAATCCATAAACTTTTTATTCCCCACGATCTCAACCAATGGTTGAAGCAGTCTCAAATTTGTGCATTGTAAATATTTGGGGGGCCGAGTTGGATCCTCGGTCTTGTTTTGGTATCTAGGAGATCCCCTGCTCCCATCGGATATGACCAAGGGAAAAAAAAGGACCCAAGGATTGACCTTGCAATATCCACAAGCAAGATTACAAATCCCCCAAACCCTCCTAATTCAAAACCAAGGTATCCGGCTCCCTTTTCATCCATTATGAGTGACATGTGTAGCTGATGGAGCATGGCAAGAAAATTGATCTTACTCCCTTGTAAGATCACAATCAAGCGGAAACTCCCATATTAGATTCTCAACTTCTTTCATCGTACTCAAAATCCCTCGTTTTCGTTGAAAGCTGAGTTTGAACCCTACACATATTTGGATCGAACATTTTGGTTTTTTCTTATACCCTACTAATCTTTAATTTCGTTTATAAATAATTTTAGCCTGAATGAAGTTGAACGATTTTTTTCTTAGGCAAATTGCTTAAGTACACCCTAAATAATTCTTTGTTGGGGTCTTGTTTCCAAATTCGTTCAGGGTTCGGGTTCATGTCTTTGTAAATCTAAAACATGCCCTTGTACAGTGCACACTCCACGTGGGGTATCGACTGGGCGAGACAGAACTGAGCAATCACGGACAGCTCACGGTTCCGTGGTCCCAGGATTACCGTCCACCGTGGACGTCGAACGAGACTAGAGGAGTTGATCTCGGTTCATGGGCGAATTTAAGGATCATACATTTTCGTTGGGCGAAAGCAAAGGAACTACCAAAATAATTCCTTTGCCCAAAACCATGGGCGAAATTAGAGATTTCCTAAATTACCAAAAATGAAAAGGGCGAAATTAAAGATCAGTACGGTACATGCATCTGTTGGATCCTGCAATAATGGACCCTAGCAGGTGCACGCGGAAGAAATCACTCCCCCCCCTTAGGTTCTTCGCATTCCCCACGTAAACCTGGCGTACCCCCCCCCCCCCCCCCCCCCCCCCC
>SZWC01004757.1:103334-118019 GCA_023375785.1 Penium margaritaceum | reverse complement strand
CCCCCCCCCCCCCACCTCCCTAGCGCACAAAAAATCACAAACACCTTGAAAGAGGGGTTATATGGTTATTCGAGTAGAACAATGACGTTAACATTCTGATGCTACATGCCAGACATCATCGCATGGTGTTTGTGCGTCCTCTTTCTGAAGTTATTGTTACTTTTCTATGACCCATCACTATGTGTGATTTAAGGAGCAATAGTGGTGGATGTGGATGTGTTATGAAGAAGTTCATGGATTTGTCAAATACATTGGGAATTATGTGGATGTATTGTTTGTAACAGTTCCATCTCTAGCTCCTACATAGAAGTCGTCATCAAAAGTCATAAAATGGTATATATAGCTCACTAGAGGATGCTTCTCCTCTGTATCACTAAAGGGGGTAGTCATCATCAACAAATAGTGCAAGAACACTCGAATGTTTTGAGTCTTTGGAGTCTTAGTCACGGTTTTACCCCGCCTCCTCATTACAGGTCTCAAATGTGGGGAATTAAACCTGAAACTCATTTGTTTACATTATTTTTCTGTGCATGAAACTCAAAGTTCACACTGACAAAAATCAAGGTTTATTTTTTACGAGAGAGTGTAAAATCAACGTTTAAGATGCACGTCCAAAAATTTCGTACCAACTCATTTTTCTATCGTGTACACGCTCAGTTTCCCTCCCCCCTCGTCTCTCAAAACCTATGAGGTAAGGAGGGAGGGGGGAGTCAAGGGCTTGAGGCCTCTAGCCTCAACCCTCGAGACCTCGCAGCCTCTTGGCCCCAAGTCAAGCGACCAGTTCCATCGGTTGCCAGCAGGTGGCCAATGGGTGACCAGCCGATCACCTAGCTGGCCGCTCACCATACAACCAGTTGGCTGCTAGTAAGCCGGTTGCCAGGAAGTGGCTAACCACCAGCCAGTTCTCGCTGTGGCGATGGGTGGCCGCCATCCACCTTCTTGTTTTCATGACGAGGGAGGGTTGAACCGATCCTCCCGCTACATTCCTCTTCACTTGCTATGAACCGTCCTCGCTCATGACAATCAAGTGGAAGTGCCAGATGGTGAGATGTCAACATTGTGAAACAAAACGATTAATTTAATTCACCAGTTAGACATGGGCATGTGCACGACACTTTGACATATGCTATCGCTTGTCAGTTGGCACTTGTAGCATCCTTCCCGCGACAACCATAATGGGCGTCCCCAATCTCCTATCATTGTTATAAAAGAATACCACCCAACATGTTGTCAGGGGGCACCACTGGTGCTCGAGTTTTTTTCCCGTCAATAATGGTAAAGTCTACATATATGACGAGCAACTACTCTATAGTACAATTTATACGCACTATTTTTCTGTCGGTTCGAGATTGAAATACCATCGACATTTAAGGCTCGCTATCAAAGTATTAGTGAATATTTTGCTAAAAACTACTATTCAAGTTTTTGTTTTTATGGGTGATAACGCTCAACAAGTCGTGGTACCTCACGACACCCAAAAATGGCATGGATGGTCTCTTCTTTGTTCGTATCAATAGTTGTGGGAATGAAATATGTCATCTTTGGAAAGATATTCATAAGCGTTGATACCGTTCTAGAATTTGGAATGTGAATATATAATGAGGTTGGGATAGGTGTATTTCACACCATGATAAATTAGGGGGGGGGAGGGCGTTTGACACAACAACAGAATAATGTTTTATCTATGGGTGAGGGCTCGACTCCTGCTATGCGCATTATGTCCGAAGTTCGAAGTTCAAACTTTGACGTTTTGAACTTCGTTGAGCAAATTCTCGGCCTCCGTGATGGCGAGGGAGTCACATCTTGCCAGGTCTCCTTGTGTCCCTATGTGTCTGTTACGATTAACGCATACGTGTGTTGGGCTGTCACAATCAGCCAGTGTCATTCAAACAACTTGTCACTTACAACCGCTCTCTGTTCCACCACCATGGCTGGCAAGATAATTGCCTTCTTCCAACCCATCTATCCGCAAGTCTATGTGGCACATATCCAACGCTTGGCCGCGAATAGCAAGGCACGACCGGTGGTTTTGAACCCACCCAAGCGCAAGCTTGGCTGTCCTCCACGCATTGTGGATGTCAACGATTTTGCATGCATCCCCATGCTGGCAAATTCTTTGCTGGTGACCGTTGTCCCTGGCAAGGAGCAGCCGATTGTCCTCGGTTTCAGCGACGATGATGAAGAAATGGAAGGCGACATCGACAAGGAGCTCGTGAACAAACTTCCAAGGAAGGTTTCAAGGAACCTGTTGCCAAGTCCAAGGATGTCTACCATGACTGGTTCGCGAAGGGGCACATGTGCATCATTCACGCCATTGTTTTAGACAAGAAGCATGTAGCCATTGGCGATGCCCTCTCGTTTCTACAAACCGCATGCCGGCAGCCGGATGCGTGTACAACAACCTGCGTGACACAACCATCAAGCAATGGTGCCGCATTGACAAGCCACATGAGGTGCTGGAACGCTTCGAGGACGTCATGCAACTCAGCCACATGACATCCATCCGCATTGGTGAAACCAAGACCAACCGGGTGCATGGTGGTCGTGGGCATCCTGGCTACTTTGGAATTGCTCCACAGCTCAATACCCACATCAAGGATGAGCTTCAGCGCCTGCAAACGCATGGTGCTTCCCTAAATGCTATGGTCATCAGGGAGAATATGCTCCATGTGGCAAAGGATGAAGACATCATGGAGCTGGATGAGAAACCGTTCGAGTGTCTGTTTTCAACATCGTTATGCCGGAAGTTCGTCCACCGCAAGATGTAGTGGCGCTGGCGACGTGCAATGTCAACACAAAAATGCATCCCTACTGATTGGGCTACATGCTGCAAGGCCATACTTACCCATGATGGTGTCCTATGCAGCGTGTACAAGATTGAAGACGTGTTCGTTGTTAACGCTGACCATACGAGAGACCAGCTCATCCCGAGCCCAGACTCCATGTACGCACCGCTCGGAGCGAAGCATGCCCCTGTGTTCGGCACAAATGACAAACGCGGGATCACAATGGTCCTCGGCACCACCATGGTAGGCGAGATGTTGCCGTGTCAGTTGATTTGGGCCATGACCACTGACAGTTGTCACCCCGACGATGAAAGTGCGAATAAGGCACATGAAAAGTACGGCTGGTCATACACACATCTCCAGAACCGCTGGGCAAACACATAAGCGACAAAAGATTGATTTGCCATTGTGATGCATCCATGGTATGCTTGTAAGTGTGCCGAATTGGACATGGAGTACGGCGATAATTTTGTTCCCGTCATCCTCGATGCATGGAAGCTGCATGCATCGGGAACTTTTCATGCATGGGTGAACTCTACCTACCCATGGGCGAAGCTCGTGTACACTCCAGGAGGTTGCACTAGTAAAGTGCAGCCTTGCAATGTGGGGCTACAAAAATCCCTCAAGGACAAGTTGAAGGATAAATATTCTTTGTTCATGGCTGAGACACTGTTGGAACACTAACCATTGAACTTGGGCATGAAACTCGTGAAGGAAGTTGCTGGTGGATGGCTCATTGATACGTGGCTATCACTACATGATTGCCCTGAAATCTTCAAACGTGCATGGATTGCTGCATTTTTTGACAATATTATGAAAAAGGAGTTCTAGCAACATGCAGCTAGTGACATGGTGACATTCCTCTGCAACCCGGTTGTTGACGGGTATGAGGATCTTTTCGACATCCTCGCTAGTTTGTAGCTTTTATATCACTTGCGCCCCAGTTTGTTACCACAAGAATGCTTCCATTCCGTGTTGTGTCTCCTCTATCACATGATGACTCGTATTCATGTGCATTGGCAAAAAGCGCCGACGAAATTGCCGCTTCACTTCCCGAATGAGCCGTCCAACCGATTCGAGTGACAAACACACGCGTACAACCCAGATGAAAAATTAGTGAAAAGGGTTTGGGGACAAGTTTGGGGCAAATACCACAACAAGGACGTCAATTAGGTATGAAACCAGCGAAAAATGGCAAAGCACTAAAAAATCACCTCTTAAATACTAGTATGTTATTGCATTGTGACCATAGGCCGTGTCCACATGACCGGTTATGAAGTCCATGTTGACGCACTCCCATGGAGTCTAATGGAAGGGAAGTTTTTGGAGGATTTTAATATGTCTTTTGTTGTTAGCCTTTTCCCGAAGACGTGGGTTGCATGTTATGTAATATATAAGGGCGTGGACAGCCAATCCTGGCCAACAACAGTGGTATGAGAGATCCTATCTTTGTTGTTTCTGGTCGCACATGACCTGCCATGAACGATTCGTCAAGTGGGAGATCATGGCTCTTCAAACATCTCTCAAGTCTAGCACAATAACTTGTTCTCCGTGCCAGTATATCCTCGCAACTTCCATCAATATATGCTTGTCTAGATAATTTTATTCTTCAAACCATGAATCCACGCAATATTCCATCCACATCCTATTTACAGTGTAGGTGTAATGAATGATCACTCAAAGTTGTTGCCATACAAGTCTGAGCAAGTTTGGTGTTTGCATTGTAGTTGCTGGATTAGTCATAAACACCCACTACCATCAGGGATGACTTTATATTCCACGTGCTGTCAAGGTTGGCCACATTGATGCGTCTTGGCCTATTCTCCCAAGTGGAAAAAAATTGGGTCATCTATTCACTCTAACGAGCCTATTGTCTTGATAGGTTTGGATGCATTTGGTAATAGTAGTAATGGATTATGGTGGGTCAAGGCTATTACATCCCCGTCAATGCCCTCAAGGTAACAATGCCACATCTTGAAAGCGCGTAGCATGGTATGGAGCTCTTGGCCACCGGTTTTGGATCACGTCTCAGTGGCGATGACCACCCCACTCTGATACGCGACTTGATGATTGTTCTGATTGAGGACAAATCCGAGTCTTACAACCACCGCATCGCATCACACCTCTTAATTTTGTGATGGATCCAAACGCGTTCAGGCTGGCATTGTGGACATAAGCTTCCGGGCATTATTGTAATTAGACATCCATGTTCAATGCACTTCTTTTTGCATGACCCTATTTAACGCAGCTACCAATGTCAAATACCCTTGCATGAACAGTCTAAAATAGGGCCGAGGAAAGACCTAATGTGTCCAAACTCTTGTAGGCATTGCCAATGCACTGCGGATTGTACCTTAACTCGGTCGTCACGAATACCGTCCTTGTCGGCTATCTGCCGAAGGTATTCAAGACCATCCTATGCAATCTTGTACTTGCTCATCTTCACACTAAACATCTTCTCCTGGAGGATCACAAGAGCTTGACGTGAATTTTCTATGTGCTCTTCCATTAATTTGGAGGAAAACAGGACATCTTTCACATAAACACAATGAAATGACCAAGATTATCTACAATGTTTTGGTTCTTTTCTCCTTCGAAGGTTGCTGGGATTTTAGTTAGTCCGAACGAAAACTCTTGAAATTATAATGTCACGTGTGTGTTTGATGTGGTGTTTTGGGTAGATCGTGTTTTGAGATGTAGATTCGATGTTACCATCGAGATGAATCCGAGGAAAAAGATATTTATCCCTTTAATTTTATCGCACCGATCCTTGATCCACGATAAGGGAAATCGATTTTTACTGTCACCTTTTTCACCACCTGGTGGTCTACGCATATGCGTAAATCACCACCCTTTTTGTTCACAAAATGAATATTGCACCATATGGCGAGCTACTCGTCTGTATACACCCTCTTGCAAGGTAATTTTGAATTGGTGTCCAGCCTCTCACTTTGTTCCCAGACTAAGACGATCCATGGTTATAAACGGAGGAGTTGCTTGTGCTTGTAACAGTATCGTATGGCCCAAGTTCTGTTATGGTAGAAGCTCATTCGGTGGGCCTTATAAAACATCTGACACATCTACCAGTAGAGATTTGACCTCTGGTTGCATGTTTTCCCTCACTTTGTCATCCACTCTTTGTGATAGGCAAAGGAACATTCGCAAACCCACAGAACACGTATCTTGACCTACATCCCAAATAGGCTGTCGTGGACATTAAGTTGGGTCGGTGATAATTTCGGACTTAAAATCAAGGTTAAACAAAGATTCAATTTTCAGAGGATCGATATATTTGATGTAAAGCACATCGAGACCTTGTCTTGTAGAGCTAGGGACCACCTAAAACTATGTCAAACAAGTCAAGCAAGTTGGTCACCTCCAGCATGACACTCTATTTCTATCCTTCAATGCCATTGCGTACTTTCCAGGTATCATACGAATATCACTGGTGACAACTTAACCATTCCATGGCTCATACTTCAGGCCCACTTGTCAAGTGAGTCTGAGTCTAAAGAAGGACGAATCCCCTCCACTGTTAGGCAACATTCTTACAAGAGCACCCATAGCATGTCCTTTGAACCACATCATTGTGTTGCCTCCTCTGTCTTGAGTGGACAGGCTCGACCGCGACACGCCGAGTTTGTGACTAAAGAGAAATCAGCATACAGGGCACCGTAACTCTAACGTTTTCCAACTTGGTTCGTACATTGTTGTTGTATGTGGACATGGCAAGTACCTACAAAATCTATATTTCACTAGGTTGGAATCATCAAGCAAATGTACCACAGGCGTGATTGCACTCCTCATCCCGAGGGAGTTTTCTTCGATCTCTATGTTACACAAAGCTTGTTAAGTATGTGGTGTTCCCATCATTGAGCGAGTGTGATCGTGAATCTGGAGCAAACGAGTGAAAAATAAAAGCAAAGGAAACAAAAAAATTACAGCAAAGTGAAAGACACAAACGAAGGCGCGTCGAGGTTCAAACATGATGGGAGTAAGGGTGCCAAGGGTACGTAAGCACGCCGTCTTTTGTTTTTTGTCCTTCTTGGGATGAGCGAGCTTGAATCTGCTAAGAGGACGCGTTCGTCGATCGTCTGAATCGTTGATCTTCAGGCTCATTGATGGACGAGCTTGTCGTTCGACCAACCCATCGATCGACGGAGCAAGGGGTGCGAGCAGCTTCTTGTCAGCCACTGTTGCCTCAGCAGTTGCTGCCTATTGATTATACTACTTGCAAAACTGACCCAATGTTGTTCACGTAATGAACTTTCTTGAATCTGCTGTCGTTGTGTGTGCAACAACCTCATTGCCTTGGATGCTGTTGTTGCTATTGTTCCTGTTGCTATGTCACAATTGTCAACACAGTTGATGTAGGAGTTAATGCTGCTACTACAGTTGCTGGTGTAATTTATGTAGCTCTTGGTGTTGTTGCTACTCCCGTTTATGCTGTTGCCGCTAGCGTGACTGCTTTAGCTGATAATGTTGCCTCTGTTGTGTTGCTGGTGTGGGTACGGTTTCAGAGAAGATGCAAGGAAGCCTCCTAGCAACACTTCCGTTGACCAGGCGTCAGTGCCTGATCAGACGGTGACGACAGTCACAAGTCGTGCACGCAACGGCAAGGGTTTGGCTAGGGGACACAAGGCAAAGTGTCTGAATGCTTCAATAGCATTTGCAAAAAGAGAATGACAAATGACAAGTCCATGGCATAAGTACCTGCCGCGGCGCACGGCGGGTGTCGCACGCGGCGGTGCAAGATCTGTNAGATGCAAGGAAGCCTCCTAGCAACACTTCCGTTGACCAGGCGTCAGTGCCTGATCAGACGGTGACGACAGTCACAAGTCGTGCACGCAACGGCAAGGGTTTGGCTAGGGGACACAAGGCAAAGTGTCTGAATGCTTCAATAGCATTTGCAAAAAGAGAATGACAAATGACAAGTCCATGGCATAAGTACCTGCCGCGGCGCACGGCGGGTGTCGCACGCGGCGGTGCAAGATCTGTCCTAAAACCGGCCCAAAACCACTGTTTTGGCCGTAACTCTATGCACACATGTCAGAACGCTACGCCGTCTGAACCTAGACGTGCAGAATCACAAGCTGGATGCTACGACTGTTCACATGCATGCATCCGGCATTGAATGGTGGACACACAACGCAAAAACATGCAAATCGGGTCCACGGCCAGTCCATTGTTAAAGTCCTGCATGCTGTAGAAAACCTGCAGGAGGTCCCGGGTAGCGTCCAGAGCTCTGGAATGGCTGTCGGTCAGCTCCAAGCTGGTAGTCCACCACCGGATGACGCACCGGTATCGCCTGGGTCCGCATCAGGGATCTGCACGAGTATGGACACGACCGAGTGGTCACAGTAAACTGTACAGGTCGACAGGAACGTCACAAATCACAACACTCCCCCATGACCCGATGGTACGCATGTCCATACACGTGCAGTACTGAAACGAGTACAACGACGCGTGCAACGACGGAACGAATGGCCACCACAATACCCCACACTCAACCACTCCCAGGCAAGGGGCGAAGCCCTACAGAACAAATGGCCATCAGGAACTTTCCGCGTGCTAGTGCCTTCGTCAAGAAATCAGCACGCTGCATGTCAGTGCCAACCCAAATAACGGAGATCACGTGTCGCTTCATCAAGTCACGCACAAAGTGATGCTCTACTACAATGTGCTTCGTGCGAGCATGGAAGACACCAAAGTTCTCCGCAATAGCAAGAGCACTCAGGTTGTCGCAACGAAGCACTATAGCGGGTACTGACTGACCCAGCTCAAGGAACACACGCTGCAGCCATACCGCCTCAGCAGCCCCTGCACCCAGGGCGACGTACTCTGCCTCTGATGAGCTACATGCAATGCAGCCATGCTTCCCGCTGCGCCAGGACACAGCGGTACCACCAAGTAGGAACACGTAACCAGTGCGACTGCGTCCGTCTGGGCTCCAGGCCCAGTCGCTGTCAGTGTAGCCATCAAGAACCACTAAACACTACCGGCGAAAGCAGAGTCCTATGTACGGTGTAGAGACCACGTACCGCACAACTCGCACAGCCGCATGAAGGGCTCTAGCACGTGGAGCTTGCAAAAACTGAGCAAGGAGGTTGACGGCGAATGCGATGTCCGGACGTGTGGTAGTGGCCAGGTACATCAAAGATCCGATGAGACGGAGGTACAAGGTCACATCCACTGTCTCCCCCAGCTGTGTGGGATCGTCCACCTTCAGGGCATCCTGCCCGTCGGGTGTGAGAGGTGTGGAAGCCGTGGGTACTATGCCGAGGAGATCGCTGAAGCGCTCCCCCACAACACGTGCGTATCGGGCCTGGTGCAGTAGCAGAGTACNCTTGCAAAAACTGAGCAAGGAGGTTGACGGCGAATGCGATGTCCGGACGTGTGGTAGTGGCCAGGTACATCAAAGATCCGATGAGACGGAGGTACAAGGTCACATCCACTGTCTCCCCCAGCTGTGTGGGATCGTCCACCTTCAGGGCATCCTGCCCGTCGGGTGTGAGAGGTGTGGAAGCCGTGGGTACTATGCCGAGGAGATCGCTGAAGCGCTCCCCCACAACACGTGCGTATCGGGCCTGGTGTAGTAGCAGAGTAGGACGTCTGCGGTCTCGTACGATCTCCATGCCAAGAAACACCGATGCATGACCAAGGTCCTTCATCCTTGGCCTCCTTCACGGCCTCCAGTGTAGGAGACGCGATCAGAAGGTCGTCGTCATAGACCAGGATGGCAGTGAACCGCTCAGGCGTCCGGCGGATGAAGAGAGAGGGATCTACCTCGCTCTGTACATATCCTGCACGAGTCAGGGTGCCAGTGACCTCCTGGTTCCAACACCGAGGAGACTGCTTGAGGCCGTACAAGGACTTGCGCAAGTGCCAGACCTTGTCACCGTCCTCAAAGCTGGGTGGCTGAGCCACGTAGATCTCCTCATCCAGAGAGCCATGGAGGAACGCTTTGTTCACATCCATCTGGTGAAGTTCCCAGTCATGCTGAGTCACTACACCGAACAAAGCTCGAGCTGAGGTCATACGGCCGACAGGGGCAAAGGTGTCAGTGTAATCTGTGCCCTCAATCTGAGAGTACCCCTTGACGACCAAGCGAGCCTTGTGGCATTCCACTGAGCCATCTGGCTTCACTTTCTTGCGAAAGACCCACTTGACCTGAATAGCCTTCCTCCCAGGTGGAAGGTCGACTAGCTCGAAAACTCCGTGCTCTCGGATGGCGCGAAGCTCATCCTCGCAGGCAGCACGCCAAGCGTCAGCATCTTGTGATGAGAGAGCTTCCCTTAGTGTGCTCGGGTCAGGCGCCAAAGAGGGAGAGCTCTGCGTGGCAAGAGGACACGTCTCAGTGCTAGGTCTGACGACCACAATATCGGCTGCTGCACCACAAGCGATGTGGAACTCGCAAGTGACAAGGCCGTGCCCTATGGGACATGCTGGGTGTACCTCTGTGTGCTCAGTGCGGACACTCAGGCCTAGGGCCTTCGTGCCGGGGTCACATTTTGCGACGCAGCGAGTGGAGCGCCTGGGTGCAGGGCCAGATGCTCGCTAAGCTCCGGAGTCCAATGGTCGAAGACGACCGCCAGGCTCACGGGAGTAACCTGGGCTTGAGGGGCGCACCTCAGGCTCAGGAACGGGCACAATCACAGTGCAGAGGCAAGGGAGCTGGTGATGGCATTCTAGGAGAGGCGTGTGTAGGAGACACAGGACTCGGTGTGGCACTAGGGACAGGTGAGGCAGGACCACACATAGAGGAAGGAGTGTCGGCGGACACAAGAGTACGCACTGGTGTAGGATCATGGGTACCGGAGGGAGGCGAGGGAACCGGGGTAGAAGCTGGTGGTGCTGGAGAGGTCTGTGGGCCGACAGCGATGATCGCTGGATCATCAAGAGCCGGAGACCGTGAAGTGGAGGGAGCTCGAACGGACACACCAGCCTGACGAGGGGTGCTCGCAGGCGAAGACTCCCCCATCCGGCGAGAAACCTCACACGTAGGGATGTGCATGATAGACAATGACGTAATCGACGTAAAATCGCGGTAGGTGAGGGACTCAAAGAAGAGCGCGTCGCGTGACTCAACAATGCGACGCCGGGTAGGGTCCCAAAATCGCTAAGCCTTCGATCGCGGGGAGATGCCGATGAAGGCACACAAGCGACCCCGCGGTGAGACCTTGGACCCCTACTGGTCCTCGGTGTACCACATGGAAGCCAAGGACCCCCAGACGCAAGCGAGACGAAGGTCAGCACGATGGCCGAACCAGAGCTCATATGGTGTAACGTGGTCTGGAAGAGGACCGTGCGGGAGGCGGTTCTAGACTCGTCATGTAGGCAAAGCCCTCAAAAGCGAAGGACTCTGGGAGACCGCACTCAGACCGCATAGCGCGAACCGCATCCTCCATGGTGCAGTTCCAACGCTCAGAAACACCGTTCTACTGAGGAGTAGCAGGAGCGGAGACCTGGTGAAAAATCCCGTGCTCAGCGAAGAAGCTATCCATCTTGCCTAGAAACTCGCCGCCACGATCCGATCGGAAGGTGTGCAGTGTGTGGCAGGACTGACGCTCAGCCATCACTAGCCAGAGGCAAACCGCGAGAGCGACGTCACTCTTATGGCGCAGGCTGTAGATCCACCGAATCCGGGTGAAATTATCAGTCAGAGTCAGGACGTATCGACCCCTATCAATCATAGACTCGACAGGAAGAGGGCCAAGAAGGTCCGAATGGACTAACTCGAGAGGGCAAAGTGCGCGAGAACGTGAGTCAGGGTAGGTGCAGCGATGCATCTTACCACGAGCGCAGAAGAGACAGTCGGTCTTGGGCGGCTTCTCGAAAGAAGCCGCATCAAGACCGAGAGCGGGCTGTGTTTGAATGAGCTTCAACACAGTGTCGGAGCCCACATGACACAGACGACGATGAAGCAATTGTTGGTGCTCAGGAGACAGAACACCAGTGACAAAAACACGAGTTGAAGGGGAAGGGGAGAAAAGAGCAGAAGTCCGAGAAACACGGTACAGGTCATCCACAACAGAGGCACGCAGAACAATGTTGCGAGTGTCAATGGCAGTCACAGTCACGGACTCGGCAGTGTGCTCCACAGAGAGTCCCATCAGTGTGCAAGCACGTACAAAAAGCAAACTGAGCTCAAGGTCAGGCACAAAAAGCACCTCGGAGAGATACAAGGGGCCAGACGGACCATCGAAGCGCACGACCCCAACACCCTGGACTGGCAAGGACTGACCAGAGCCTGTGCAGACGGAACGAACAGACGCAACAGGGCCGAGAACAACGAAGTCACTACGACGACACGTTATGTGATGAGTGGCACCTGAATCGATGATCCAAGTGCCACCGGCATCATGACTGGAGGACGTCACTGTACAACGGGCAATGGAACAATCGGCCTCAGACGGACGTTGAGCAGCAGGTGGGGAGAAACGACGAAGGGCACAAAGGTGGGACTGACGAATCCAATCTGTACAGTGAGGCCCATCATCATCACATGCCGACTGTGCTCCCCCACACGAGTCATCCCGAGCCACATGGACAGACGGACCGACAGTCTGTGAATCACTCGGCTGTGACAACATACTCGCACCTCCCTGAAAGCGGAGCGCCAGAAGATGGCAAAGCTCGGCGATGGTGCGATCGCGTGGGTCCGGATCACTGCTACTCGCCGGTGGAGAAGCAGGAACAGCTGCAGTCGTGGCCGCCACGCGTCCGGAGGAAGGCGAGGCTGACGTGCTAGACGCAGAACGGACGGCGTGTGCAGCCTGGAGCCCACGAGTATTCTGTGCCCAGTCGAGCGGCTGCTGGCACTCGGTGTAGCGATGGGCGCCTCCACAGTTGTAGCAGTGAACGGAATATCCACTGCTACCACTGGAGGACGACTGCTGCTGTGACTGCTGCTGACCTGGTCCCCGCTTCCCCTTCTTCTTCTTCCCCTGAGCTGCTGCTGCAACACCCTGTGTCTGAGTGGGTGTGGGCGGGGCCGAAGAGGAGGAGGAAGACGAGGACATGATGGACGATGAAGAAGGAGACTGCAGGAGGGATGATGGTGGTGATGCAACGACTGCTGCAGCAAGGGAAGTCTCCTGATGGGCCACGGCTGCCTCGCGGGCTGAAGTCACCTGGAGGAAGAGCTGATGCGCCCAAGGGAGNGTAGCAGTGAACGGAATATCCACTGCTACCACTGGAGGACGACTGCTGCTGTGACTGCTGCTGACCTGGTCCCCGCTTCCCCTTCTTCTTCTTCCCCTGAGCTGCTGCTGCAACACCCTGTGTCTGAGTGGGTGTGGGCGGGGCCGAAGAGGAGGAGGAAGACGAGGACATGATGGACGATGAAGAAGGAGACTGCAGGAGGGATGATGGTGGTGATGCAACGACTGCTGCAGCAAGGGAAGTCTCCTGATGGGCCATGGCTGCCTCACGGGCTGAAGTCACCTGGAGGAAGAGCTGATGCGTCCAAGGGAGAAGTTGCAGAGTGGCTGAGAAGGGCTCAAGGATGGCGTCGCTGTACCGTTTGAAGATGTCAGTATGCTCAAGGCAAACTCCGAGCATCATCGTACGGATCGCCCACAGTTGTGTGCATCCGGAGGTCCCAAGATGCATGTAGATGCGCATGGCACGTCGCCAGTAATCGGGTGCAGGCTCTCCAGGCCCCTGACAGAGAGAGTGGAAGGCACGAATGTGTGCTGCACGGGTGGCGTGCGTCTCTGCGGCCAGCAGGGATAGGGCCAGATCCCAACCTCCGCGTGGATCGGCGCCGGTGCCTGTGCCGGGCTCGCCAAGGAAAGGACAGAAGTCGACGAAGGTCTCACGTGGCATGGCATAGAGGAGGCCGCGCATCGCCCTGGCTGCTGTCAGCACCTGTGCTGGGTCTGTAGGCTGATACTGGCTATGGTAGTAGGGCCACACGCCCTCTGAAGTGGCCCAAACCTGAAAGAGGATCTCCCAGCAGTCGAAGCCATCCTCAGTGATGTACCGTGGAGGTGGTGTCTCAAAGTCCTTGGGTTGCCGCTTCGTGGGGAGGGCGACCGTAGGCCGAGGAGGACGAGAGACGGGGAAGACTCCTGCAAGGGGATAGTCACCGGGATAGTTGGGTGACGGTCGCACCGTAGGAATCTCAGGAGATCTGGTCCCTGTCTGCAGCTGACGGAGGCGCTGTTGAAGAACTCGAATCTCATGATCCGGGGAGTCGTCTGTCATGCCTGGCATGAATGGCTCATCATCCAGGAGGTCAAAAGGTGGTGGGTCAGGTCGAGCCGACTGATGTGTAGAGAACGCGACGCCGAGAGCTCCCTCGGAAACCTGCCGTGGGACTGTGGACTGGCCACGCAGAAGCTCATTCAGCGTACAGGTGAGTGGATCAGGTCGAGCTCCTGTAACGGGTGCCTGGGCCGATTGCTGTGTAGAGACCGCAACGCCGGCAGCTCCCCCGGAAACATTCCGTGGGACTGTGGATTGGCTACGCAGAAGCTCAGTTAGCGTACGGATGGCATTTGTCTGCTCCCGCTGTATGCGACACATCTCAACCTGCTTGCTCCGCAGGTCCTCAATGGCTTGCGAGCGTGGGCTAAGGACACGAGAAGAGGAGGAGGGATCATCTGTCGCCTTCCCCTTGTTGTCCGACGAGTCCATGTCGCCTCTCAGTATGGGTAGACAGGTCAGGTTTGTCAAATTGTGAACGCGTCAGCGTTTCTCGAGGATTTGAGACGCTAGCAATTTTTTACTGTCCGGCAAAAAAATTGGCTAGGTATGGTGCTGGCGTCAGCAGGTGGTTGCTGACGTCAACACGACCTGATGACGTCAGCAAGCAGAAATGCTGACATCAGCTCGACACCCCTTTCTTTCTTTCTCTCTCTCTCTCTCTCTCTCTCTCTCTCTCTCTCTCTTT
>SZWC01004757.1:92661-103219 GCA_023375785.1 Penium margaritaceum | reverse complement strand
CTCTCTCTCTCTCTCTCTCTCTCCCTCTCTCTCTCTCTCTCTCTCTCTCTCTCTCTCTCTCTCTCTTTTCTCTCTTGCGGTTCTGCGCGAGCGTGCAGCCGCTCCACGGCGGCTGCGCGGAAGCTGCGCGTAGGCTGCGCGGCAGCTTCTGCTCAGCTGCTGCTGCAGCTGTGCTGTCAGCTGCAGCAGCAATTGAGTGGCTACGTGCGCAGCAGTGGCAGCAGCGGCTGCGCAATGCCGCTGCTGCTGTTGCGAGCTGCGGCTGCTGCTCGCTGCCGCCGCCGCGCGCTGTTGCTGCTGCTGCTGCGCTGCTGTTGCTGCAGCTGCTGCTGCTCTACTGCAGCGGCCGCGGCTGCCGCTGCTGCTTTTGCGCTGCTGTTGCTGCCGCTACTGCTGCTCTGCTGCTGCCGCCGTTGCCGCCGCTCGTTGCTGCTGCCACGGCCGTCGCTACGGCTGCGGGCGGCGGCTGCACTCGCTACAGCCGCCACGCGCTGCTGTGGCTGCTGCTACGACGCTGCTACTACTGTTGCTGCTGCTGCTGGCAAAGGGGCAATGCCGCTACTGCGGTCTCACGTGATAGGTGTGGGCTGCGTTGACGGCGACCAACTGTCTTCGACAGGCCCCAGTGGATCTGCTGTAGCGGTGACTCTCACTGCTGTTGCTCTGCTGCGTCTGTGCTGCGCAGCTCAGTGAGAACTGTCTCAGTGCTCTGATACCAGGAGAAGATGCAAGGAAGCTTCCTAGCAACACTTCCGTTGACCAGGCGTCATGCCTGATCAGACGGTGACGATAGTCACAAGTCGTGCACGCAACGGCAAGGGTTTGGCTAGGGGACACAAGGCAAAGTGTCTGAATGCCTCAATAGCATTTGCAGAGAGAGAATGACAGGCCCATGGCATAAGTACCTGCCGCGGCGCACGGCGGGTGTCGCACGCGGCGGTGCAAGATCTGTCGTAAAACCGGCCCAAAACCATTGTTTTCGCCGTAACTTTGCGCACACATGTCAGAACGCTACGCTGTCTGAACCTAGACGTGCAAAATCACAAGCCGGACGGTACGACTAGTCACATGCATGCATCCGGCATCGAACAGTGGACACTCAATGCAAAAACATGCAAATCGGGCCCACGGCCAGTCCACCGATAAAGTCTTTGCGTGCTGCAGAAAAACTACAGGAGGTCCCGGGTAGCGTCCAGAGCTCTGGAACGGTCGTCGGTCAGCTCCAAGCTGGTAGTCCGCCACCGGATGACGCACCGGTACCGCCTCAGTCCGCATCAGGGATCTGCACGAGTATGGACACGGCCGAGTGGTCACAGTAAACTATACAGATCGACAGGAACATCACAAATCACAACACAACTAATGAATCCACTATCGCTACTATTGTTGTTGTTACAAGTCGACACGACAATGTTGTCATTGTTTATCACCTACTTATGCTGATCTACTTCTGCCATCGTTGAAAACTGCTGCTCCTGTTGGGATAAGGGCACTCAGATATAGCTGTTACGGCTGCTATAGTTGTTGCCATTGTTGTGGTTGTGTAAGACGCCACCACTCCTACTTCACGTCGCCACCGAGAAGACCATCGCGACAAGGGAAAATTCCAAAAAAATCGGGCAGCATGCTCCTTCCGGCTCTGTCGGAGGACTGCGTGGTGTAATCCCGCAAGTTAGGGCGTCCACGTTGTCAGTATTAGTAATCCCCGCCTAGCCTAGCCCAACCCACCATTTATGCTTCTGTTGCTGCTGCACCGTGTTGTACGGTGGGAGGAAGAGGTCATGTCTATCTACTGCTGTGATAACATGAGACAAGCGAGAAAACTCCCTAAGCAATGTTCCGTGCGAGAAGGCACACTTCGTCGAACATGTGACAGACGGTGCTCTGAAAGGTGGAGAGACGACAACGACATGCATGAAAAAATTGAGGAACAAATAACACAACTTTGAGTATAGTCCCACCCACATGCGTGTATCAAAACTCACAAGTATAACCAACCGGTGAAAGGAGACTAACCTAGTTGCAAGCTCCAAAACATCTGCAGGTTAGAATCCGACGGGCATATGGACTTCCGATAGTCCGAATGACGGATCGAAAAGAAGCACTAGGTGCAGAAACGCAGGCTACATGCAATTGGATCGTGAACAAGCAAGGATAGTGCCACTAAGAAAGTGGACCCCTGGAGGTGGTCAATGAGAAGACTCTACGGAGCAAGCGAGGGCGCGCTTATTGAGGCTCATGCTGTCAAAGTAGCCCCCAAGCGTCTCGGTATCTCAGCGAGCAATGGCAACAAGTCTCAAGGTCATTGCGACCGACACACCAACACATCTCGAGATGGCAATCGAGTGAACACGCCTCCCCCCCCCCCCTTTCCCTCGTGTGCACCTGCCACCCACCCTTTTCGCATGCAATTAGATTTGAAACAACCAAGTGTTTAGGGTTTAAGTTGTGGGCGGGCACCTGCAACGCACAGTGGTAGCGGGGCTTAACATGTTTTCTTTCAATGTTTGGGGAGTCAAGGACCCCCACGCGAATCCAACCCCCCCCCCCCCCCCTCGAACATTCACAAACCCATCGAATGAGGATTCTGTGATTTTTTTTAAGGAAATGATGAAGTTTGCAGACCGATGTCCTATGCATGCAATGTGGACATTTCGATTGCTCCACCTTTTTTTAAAATTTTTGTTGATTTTCTACGACTCGTGGGTATGTGGGTTGAAAGAGCGAAGTTGTGGACATGGGTTCGTTAGGTAATGTTTCTTGGATATGGCAACTGTATCGAATACACTCCTGTGTGTTTGGAGTTGAATCCCCGTACCTTGAGTTCCTTCGAGGCTGGGATCAGCTCCTGGGTGGCCGCTGACTGTTAAGGCAGTCTCTATCCTCTTTGGGTCAAGTTTAGGGGAGAAAAAGAGCACTTGTCACGGTATCGCTATTTCAGCTCTTGGTTTGAAAATCCACTGTCGCTTACCGTGTGTCCACGTCAAGCCAGGTTTCGTGTCTGGTGTAAGGCGCGAAGTGACGTGGCCGAATGTGCAGCAGAACCTGCGAATGCTGCTCTGAGAGTGGCTGGCGCACCCACGTGCTCCGCGGATCGATCTGTCGCGGATGTGCGTGCCACTTATGTGTGGTCATGAAGTGATGTCAGCACCGGCATGCCCGGGATGCTCTCCGCTGTGAGGTCCCCTTGGGTGCACGGCGGCTCAGTCGGGAATGTGAGCGGGATTCAAGCTGACGACATCCCGAGCGCACATGGTCATTCTATGCATCTCCTTCGGTCCGACGGTGGGTTGCTGGGTTGATGACGCTTTCGGGGTATACTCTCGCACATGCTCATCTTCGTCAGAATGCGCTAGGTAGTGACGTCAACAAAAGGTGGTGCGAGCTTTCTGGCCATCGATGTCTTCGCTGTCGCACCATCTACGTCGTCGTAGTGATCTCTTCGGCGGCATGTGCATGATTGCCCCATCGGCTCGCCGGGGGTGTCATCCAATGTGCATCCAACTCTCAGAGAGGGTAGAAGCATTCTCGCCGAACATACGCGATGGCGTGCGATGTCATGGATGCATATGGGCGACCGGCGTAAGCCCCTCCGGCCGCTGCCTCGCACCAGGGAGTGAGGGAGCCAACGACTGGCGCTTACCAAAAATCTCTCACAAGCGCAATTCCCGATGGCGTTGGCACATAACTATCGGATAGGGGCCCGTATGCATTTCACCACATGGACCTCTGACCAGACAAACGAGGTCTTTACGTCTACAGCCCGCGGTTTGGCGAGGTTTCTCGAGTCGTGACCCTTGACCGCGAGCGGCCCGAATTCGCGACGCCGCGAGGGCCATGACCTCGCGGCGCCCGCGCGCAATCGCGCTTTTCACGGTCCGTGACCCTCCGGCGCGACTGACTTACGGGAAATTCCTTGTATGCAACACGAACTGACAGGGATAATTTCCGCGCCTCCAGTTCATGAAGCGGATCTCTATATGCCGCGCTTTCCGAATCTGGAGATCAGAACTCCGGGCGACTTTCTAAGTCGCCCGCATTCTCGCTTGACCATGTCTGAGACGCCCCCATTCCGAGAAAAATAACTAGGTCGCCCCCATTCCGAAAAGTCATGGCCAGGTCGGCCCCACTTTTGGTTCTTCAGAGAATTATGGCTACGATGACCAGTACGGATGAAATATAATCAACGTCTTTCCCCCACTTTAAAAAGTGAGAGCAAGATAACGATAATATTTTGTATCGCACTTGGCTGAAAATCAGTTTCAATAGAAACGTACCGTACATAGTTCCGGACACCAAGTCTCCCGTGTCCGCCATCCAGACTTTCTCGCATCCTTATTGCCGAATTTTACATCTGACGGGTTAGAAATTGTATATATATCTTATAAGCTCATAGGGCGTCTCTAAAGGCGGAGGAAACATTGACCATACTAAACTATAGAGCTTCCTTTGCCTTTCCTTGCAAGGAAAAAGAAGATACCGCGATGTATAAGATGTGTATGCATATGTTTGTTTCTTTGTGTATGTATATGTATATGTATACGTATACAAAGATCCTTATGCACATGTACATGTACGTTTATATGCATATGCGAGGTGTCACGTATATGCATGTCTATAAATTTCTAAAAGTCTATTTAAAAGTGTAAAAATACGGATAAATATATTTTTAGAAACATAAGTGTAAAAGTGTAAACATACGGATAAATAAAATTTTAGAAACATAAGTTTAAAAGTGTAAAAATACTGATAAATACACTTTTAGAAATTTATAGACATGCATATACGTGACACCTCGCATATGCATATAAATGTACATGTACATGTGCATAAGGATCTTTGTATACGTATACATATACATATACATATACATATGCATACACATAGAAACAAACATATGCATACACATCTTATACATTGTGGTATCTTCTTTTTCCTTGCGAGGAAAGGCAAAGGAAGCTCTATAGTTTAGTATGGTCAATGTTTCCTCCGCCTTTAGAGACGCCCTATGAGCTCATAAGATATATATACAATGGTTAACCCGTCAGATGTAAAAGTCGACAATAAGGATGCGAGAAAGTCTGGATGGCGGACACGGCAGTCTTGGTGTCCGGAAGTATGTACGGTACGTTTCTATTGAAACTGATTTTCAGCCAAGTGCGATACAAAATATTATCGTTATCTTGCTCTCAATTTTTAAAGTGGGGGAAAGACGTTGATAATATTTCATCCGTACTGGTCATCGTAGCCATAATTCTCTGAAGAACCAAAAGTGGGGCCGACCTGGCCATGACTTTTCGGAATGGGGGCGACCTAGTTATTTTTCTCGGAATGGGGGCGTCTCAGACATGGTCAAGCGAGAATGCGGGCGACTTAGAAAGTCGCCCGGAGTTCTGATCTCCAAATTCGGAAAGCGCGGCATATAGTGATCCGCTTCATGAACTGGAGGCGCGGAAAATTATCCCTGTCAGTTCGTGTTGCATACAGGGAATTTCCCGTAAGTCAGTCGCGCCGGAGGGCCACGGCCCGTGAAAAGCGCGATTTCGCGCGGGCGCCGCGAGGTCATGGCCCTCGCGGCGTCGCGAATTCGGGCCGCTCGCGGTCAAGGGTCACGAATCGAGAAACCTCGCCAAACCGCGGGCTGTAGACGTAAAGACCTCCCAGACAAACAGTATGGGGTGAGGCTGGTTGCGGTTGGAATCGTGGGTTGAACGCACTCAACCCACTATTCCAACCAAATCGGATGCTGCTACGGAACTTCTTCCTTCCGCTCGGTTGAGTTTAGTGGTTGGGTGGTTTTCGCGAGTTTGTTTTATTGTTTTTAACCATGACAGGCTGAACATGCAATTGGCAAGCGAGGTTCGCTTCCTCATTTATTTCTCACAGCATGCATTTCTTTCACGATCTGGCAGGGACGGCCGGCTTCCCATCGCAGGTGGGAATAGGTGAGCACGAGTGGATATGGGTGAAACCATAGACTTCACCCACGCACGTCCGTGACCTATCCACTGGCCTAGCGCTGTGTAGGACGTAGAGGACACAGAGTGTCCTGAACTTCGAGTGTGCATGGACTGGGTGAAATGTCGCCCACCCATTCCCACCTGCGGCCAATTCCATAGTTAGACCGACAGCTCGCTTCGGTCGGCGAAGTTGGTTGGACTGCCTGTGCAGAGCATGGCCGCTCTTTGGCCATGCTCTAGGCAAGGGAAGTGGCATGGGGATGTCTCCCCACTCGATCGGGCCACGATGGAACGGATCGGACGACACATAGGATCCTGTCCACCGAGCCAAATGTTTGGATGTGCGCATGTCTCATGTACACACAGCTTCGATATTGGCAACCGGCATGATTTTGGAGAAAATGCTGACGAAAATCGTTAAAAGTCGATGTTTTGACCATCCAAACCAACCAAACAGCCGCGATTTGGGAAATTCAACCCAACCCTCCATTTCGACCGCAACCAGCCTCACCCGTGGTCAACGCAGGGATCGACGGGAGGGCTGGGCCAGTCGAACCGCGTTTCCTGCCGCCAAGTCCCACAGGCCGTCGATTCCGGCTGTGTGGACCACACAGCCGTGTGGTCCCGTTCGTGTGGTGAAGTCCAAACGCACCAGATGTATTTCGAGGGGAGCTGTCCTTTCCCTCCACCGCAAGGCCCCGCGGCATACGTTCGGCATGTGCTGTCGTCTGCCATCCAATCCAATGCTCCTAGGTCGTCTTCGGATTTTGGCCGGGCCAGTTGTCGCCTTCGCTCCCCATCTTTGAGCACAGTCGAGTCGCCTCGTCTCCTCAACCGCACCATTAGTCTGTCTAATCGCTTGAACTTTGCAGTGAACATTTTTTTCTTGGCGTTTGACCCCACTACTCCACCGAACACCTCCGCTGATCCTCGCCGCTCGAGCTGCACCAATATTGCCATGGCGAGCCTGCGCTCCACCGGAAACTTTGGCTGCCGGCGGAAGAGCACCAGCAGCAGCAGCGCAAGCTTCCGCCTGAGTCGAAGCGCAGAAGAGAGCGACAGGAACGTCTCGGCGACTTCCAGGCGGCGCCCCACTGGCGACGTCGATTCTCCATCGGTCGCCACCGTGCAGCGGAACCCGCATCGTCTCCGATGGAGACGGCAGCAGCAGGCCGTCGCAGCAGGCTTTGCTTCGTGTCAACACTTCTGCTCGAGTGAGCAGAGACTCTGCCTACGCCACGATTTGGCTAGGAGTAGGAGTGGTGGGGCTGACTGCGAGGTAGGTAGCCAAAGGTGCTGTCATGCCCCGAGTGGAATGGCCGGGTCTGCGCGGGGGACCTTCTCTGCAGCGGCCGCTGCTGCTTGCAACAGCAGCAGCAGCAGCTGGCCGCAGTATGGGTCTCGAAGGAGGAGACGACACAGCTCTGCCGCATCAGCTGTGGCAGTAGGACAGCCAGGCGAAGGCATAGGCGCTGGGGGTGATGGAGGGGGAGGAGGGGGAAGGGAAGGTAGCGAGGGGAGGGATCAGGAGCATGAGGAGGGAACCAGTCCGCATGACGTACTGTCTGTAGCACCACCAGCATTGGCAGCAGCAGCAGCAGCAACAGGAGCTGCTGCCACGGCCTCTGGAGAGGTTCTTCCATTTGCTGCACCTGTGGTGACAGTAACTGCCGTGCCAGCAGTTGGCATTGGGAATGGTGCTGCCAAAGTAACTTTGTCGAACGGTGCATTAAATGGGGCAGCAGCAGCAAACGGAGCAGCAGTGGCAAACGGCGCAGCAAACGCAGAAGCAGACGGATCAGCCAGCAGCGCAGCAAGGAATGGTGTAGGGAATAGTGCAGTTGCTCCTCCTGCTGCTGACGCTGCTGCATCTGCTGCTGCACCTGCTGCTTCCGCCCTAGGAGCATCTAAACCCGAAGCCGCCCCAACGGCAGTTGCTCACATGCGCCTCCCTGGCAACGGCACTCTCAGCAGCAGCAGCAGCAGCAGCAGCAGCAGCAGAGGCAACTCCAACCCTTACTTGTTCCAGGCAGCCGGGATGACAGCGCAGGCGCTGGCATCGGCGTGGTCGGCGAGCGGCGGCGTGGGCCAGAGTGTGGTGGGCAAGCTGGCAGGCAGTGTGTCTCCGGAGACGTACGTGCTGATGATGGCGTCGGCTGTTGGACTGTGCACCGGTGCCTCCGTCGTCCTCTTCAACGACCTGGTATGCTTGCGCTTTGCCGCGTCGTGTCGTGTTGTGTAGAATCATATTGTGTCGTGTCGTGTAGAATCATGTTGTGCTGTGCTGTGACCTGGTATGGTGCGTATCAGGTGACAACATGAAACGACCTGGTACACTTTGGCGTGCTGTGTTGTAACTTTGGCAGGATTGGGTTCGGGTGAATGCATTACATAACGGACGAGACAGAAACAATGCAGCAAATGCTGAGGTGGCAAATGCTGAGGTGGCAGATGCGACTGGGTGTTGAGCATGAACAAGTGCCATCCAGGAGCACCTGGATGGCCATCTGGCAACCACAACAGCATAGCTGTAACCGGATGTGTTTGAGAGAATGTGCACCAGCAACAGGGAGAATGGTGTCAGTGTGTATGTGCATTTGCAGTTGCTCGTGCATGTGCATGTGCATGTGCACCTGCATGTGCATGTGCATGTGCATGTGCATGTGCATGTGCATGTGCATGTGCATGTGCATGCGCATGTGAATGTGCATGTGCATTGTCGCCATCATCATCATCATCATTACCATCATCATCAGCATCATCATCATCATCATCATCTCCACCACCACCACTGCCGCCGCCGCCGCCGCTGCTGCTGCCGCCACCCCCACCCCCACCCCCACCCCCACCCCCACCCCCACCCCCACCCCCACCCCCACCCCCACCCCCACCCCCACCCCCACCCCCACCCCCACCCCCACCCCCACCCCCACCCCCACCCCCACCCCCACCCCCACCCCCACCCCCACCCCCACCCCCACCCCCACCCCCACCCCCACCCCCACCCCCACCCCCACCCCCACCACCACCCCCAACCCCACCTCCACCACCACCACTGCCGCCGCCGCCGCCGCTGCTGCTGCCGCCACCCCCACCCCCACCCCCACCCCCACCCCCAACACCACCACCCCCACCACCACCCCCAACCCCACCACCACCACCACCACCACCACCACCACCACCAATCGTCATCGTCACCACTACCATCGTCATCACCATCGTCGTCGTCATCATCGTCATCTTCATCATCATCATTGCTATCTACACTATCATCTTCATCATTATTGCCATTGTCATCTTCTTCCTCGTTGCTGTCGTCACTGCTGCTGCCACTGCCGCAGCCGACGTCTCTGCTGTCAGTATTGTTGGCTGTCGTGACCGTCAAGCAGCTGCTGCTCTGGTATCGTCGTTGTTGTTGTCGCCATCATCGAGTTCGTCTCAACCCCCATTGATGTTGCTGCTGCCGTCATCGATTCTGCTGCTGCTGCTGTCATTGCCGCTGTCGTCATCGCCGTCATTGCCACAGTCGCCACTGCCATCAATGGTGGCATCATCGTCGTCCTCACCACCACCATCACTTTCATGGCTGTCGTCTCCATTGTCTTCAGCACGTCAGTCAGAATCTTCAGCAATATCTACCTCAGTGCGACTTCTGTCGCTGAAGTTGTTAGGGTTTACGAGTAGGGTGAAGCTGGCCATTCTTGGTCTGTCCAACCCCTCCACCGGTCCCCTCTGCACGATGGTGCTTGTTGTACCACACCTGCTAATGAGCGCACCATCCTCGACACCTCTCCCCTCGTCACTCCCGGGCGGAATGAACATTGATTTCTGCGAAAAAAAAGCCTCATCCACGCTGCTGTATTTTCGAGGTGTCTCGTGCCCTGAGTGTTTTGCGAGGCGGGCTCGTGTAGGTTCCAGAGGACGATGAACAGCCATCAGACATGTTGCAAGGATCACTGATCGCACACTTGCACGCACGCACACACGCACGCACACACACCCACGCGCGATCGCAGGTGCACGTCATCAGAGACACGGTGTGGCAGGTGGTGCCTCACGAGGAGGGCTCGTCGTGGTTCCGCCAGCAGCCCCTCTCCGACACATGGGTGCCCCTCGTCCTCGTGCCCATCACGGGCGGCATCGGCGTCGGCCTCCTCAACGCCCTCCGCTCGGGCCTCAAGGAGCCTCCCGCGCCTCCGCTGCCGCCGCTGATGCAGCTGCTCATGACCCCTCCTGCAGCAGCAGCGGGGTCGACCGCTGGGGATGGCAGCAGCAGCAGCAGTGCAGGGCTCGCAGCAGCAGCGGCAGGAGGAGGCGCAGCCGCGGCCTTCCCGAATCTGACGCGCCAACGTGTGGAGAGGGCAGTGGTGTCGAGGTTCAAGGCAGCGGCGAGGCCGGCGCTGAAGGCGGTGGCAGCGGCAGTCACGCTGGGCACCGGCAACTCCCTCGGACCAGAAGGACCCAGCGTGGAAATTGGATCGGCATTTGGGAAGGGAGCGTCGGCGCTGTTGCAGAGCAGTAGAGAGCGCACGATCGCCTTGGTGGCTGCTGGTTCAGCGGCTGGTATTGCATCAGGTATGCACTCCTCAACCCCCCCC
>SZWC01004757.1:38001-53880 GCA_023375785.1 Penium margaritaceum | reverse complement strand
CGATGAGGTTTGCCTGCTAGCCAACTACTCGCAGACGGCTGGCCATCTGGATTTCCAGCAGCAGGTCAGGTGAGTGGCCGGCCACCTGCAAGAGAAACTTTGTAGAACCTTCCTAACCACTTGCCGCAACACTAGGCGTCAGCGCTAGGTCCACGTGTGACAACAATCACAAGTCAGAGACAAAACTGCAGGGGTCTGGGCAGGGACACATACAAAGTGTCAGGAAGCTCAAAATGAATACAATTGCAGGGAAAGATGACAACTGACAAGAACACAACATAAATATCTGCTGCGGCTCACGGCAAGTGACGCACGCACAAGGTCTGTTTGTCCTAAAACTGGCCTAAAATCACTGTTTTGGCCATGAACCTGCGCATAAGTATCCGAACGCATCACCCTCCGAGCCTAGAGATGCAGAATCTCGAGCCAGACGCTACAACTGGTCACACGCACAAGTCCGGCATCGATCGGTGGACAGACAATGCAAAACATGCAAATCGGGCTCGAGAGCCAGTCCAACGAGAAAACTCTGGCGTCTGTAGAAAATCCAGAATGGACCACGGCAAGCACCCGGGATGTTGTGGTAGCTGTCTGGTAGTTGGTAGTGCACGGAGCCACAACTCGTCGGTGCCCTGACGCCAGCTGCGTCCACATCATGGATCATGTCGTCATGCTCTCTAGTAATGCCGCTCCATACCACCAGGACTGGGTATACGGATAATCAGCACGTCATCACTAGTGACGGGTGGAAGCCACACAAACCAACACTGCCACCCAACCACTAGTCGCTAATCGAGTTGGTCGCTCGATCAACCAAGAGGCCATTGGCACATTGAAAGCGAGGCCACTTGCCTCGCACCCTCTTCGCCACTCACTCATCATCGACTAGAGAAAATTTGAGGACATTGGCAGATTTCAAGCGAGAGAGCGAGAGACAAAAGAGAATGGATGGTGCAGAAATGCCATGTGTATGGTGCACATGACGATTTCCCGCGATTGCTGAAGAAGGACCCAAAGTTCGACTAGTGTAACCTTTAGGTTTTATTCTATAAATAATAATGCAAAATCACTTGTTTTGAGTANCTACGCCTCGAAAATTGCGTCCTTGTGGAAGGGGCGAGACAGGCTTATTGTTTTGGGGTAGGGACGGATGAGGCTTATCGTTCTCGTGGAGAGGCAGATGAGGCTTATCGTTCTGGCGGAGGGGCGGATGGGGCTTATCGTTCTCACAGAGGGGCGAATGGGGCTTATCGTTCCGGCAGAGGGGCGAATGGGGCTCATTGTCCGAAACGAGGGGTGTATGGGCTTTCCGCCCATTGGATTTTCAAGAATTTTGGCCCCAGGTCATGACCGCATAGAAGAACAAGCATGCGAATGACCTTAACACCGATGAAATCAGCAGCCTCAAATATATAACGAAATTATGATTTTAAATGAATATAAAGTTATTAAAACTGCCTTTTCGGGGAACTATTTTCATTACACCTCAAAAATATTTTTATGAAGTTCAATCTTTATTACAAATCCTCAAATGTGTTGTAATCCTTAAAACGCTTGCCAAGTTCCGTCGAAATTCCATGTACCCTGAATCTAGAAATAAATGTTTTGGCGATATGGCCCTTTCGGCCCTCCCGCATTGCAAAGGAGAGGGGGTGACCGACGGCCACCAGCCGCCACGATGAGGTTTGCCTGCTAGCCAACTACTCGCAGACGGCTGGCCATCTGGATTTCCAGCAGCAGGTCAGGTGAGTGGCCGGCCACCTGCAAGAGAAACTTTGTAGAACCTTCCTAACCACTTGCCGCAACACTAGGCGTCAGCGCTAGGTCCACGTGTGACAACAATCACAAGTCAGAGACAAAACTGCAGGGGTCTGGGCAGGGACACATACAAAGTGTCAGGAAGCTCAAAATGAATACAATTGCAGGGAAAGATGACAACTGACAAGAACACAACATAAATATCTGCTGCGGCTCACGGCAAGTGACGCACGCACAAGGTCTGTTTGTCCTAAAACTGGCCTAAAATCACTGTTTTGGCCATGAACCTGCGCATAAGTATCCGAACGCATCACCCTCCGAGCCTAGAGATGCAGAATCTCGAGCCAGACGCTACAACTGGTCACACGCACAAGTCCGGCATCGATCGGTGGACAGACAATGCAAAACATGCAAATCGGGCTCGAGAGCCAGTCCAACGAGAAAACTCTGGCGTCTGTAGAAAATCCAGAATGGACCACGGCAAGCACCCGGGATGTTGTGGTAGCTGTCTGGTAGTTGGTAGTGCACGGAGCCACAACTCGTCGGTGCCCTGACGCCAGCTGCGTCCACATCATGGATCATGTCGTCATGCTCTCTAGTAATGCCGCTCCATACCACCAGGACTGGGTATACGGATAATCACCACGTCATCACTAGTGACGGGTGGAAGCCACACAAACCAACACTGCCACCCAACCACTAGTCGCTAATCGAGTTGGTCGCTCGATCAACCAAGAGGCCATTGGCACATTGAAAGCGAGGCCACTTGCCTCGCACCCTCTTCGCCACTCACTCATCATCGACTAGAGAAAATTTGAGGACATTGGCAGATTTCAAGCGAGAGAGCGAGAGACAAAAGAGAATGGATGGTGCAGAAATGCCATGTGTATGGTGCACATGACGATTTCCCGCGATTGCTGAAGAAGGACCCAAAGTTCGACTAGTGTAACCTTTAGGTTTTATTCTATAAATAATAATGCAAAATCACTTGTTTTGAGTACAACCACCCTTGTTTTGGACCTAGACGAAGTGGGTAAGGTAGAAACGGAACATGGTCTTTTTTTTACTCCAAACATTTCTGTAGCATGGCAGTGCCACGCCGACCGGTCGAAGGAGCCACGTAGCTCGAGTGGGGTCACCTGGGACTGTGGGCGGTTAGACGGGATGGCTTGAGGGTCGGAGACCCTCAAGCACCGCGGTTTTGGCCTAGTCGGCCAAGGATTCTGTCGAATCCGTTACATTGGAATCAGAGCTCCAGGGCTCGAATCCCACGTCGGGATTACCGGAGATGTCGATGCGGCTCTCACTCCTAGCGTGGGGGTGTAGCGTGGCATTGCCACGCCGACCGGTCGAAGGAGCCACGTGGCACGAGCGAGGTCACCTGGGACTGTGGGCGGTTAGACGGGATGGCTTGAGGTTCGGAGACCCTCAAGCACCGTGGTTTTGGCCTAGTCGGCCAAGGATTCCGTCGAATCCGATACAATTTCAGTCTTAATGCACAGGGTCGTTGATGACAAACTCAGCAAGAGTGATGGGGTGGGTAAAATTCTTCCAGCAAGCTCCGGATGCCATATCGTGACTTCGATGACGTCCTTCGCATTGGAGCTGGACTCATGGGCGCTACATTGCTTTCCATAACATGAACAACTCCCAGGTTTAAATCCACAATCCTTTCTTGGGCTACGTCGAAGACAAAACATCACCAAAAGCACCACCAGCAAAAGAACTGATGGAAAGGACTATGGAACTAAAATTTAACCATCTTTACAATCATAGATTGTATTGGAATGTTGTTAACGAGCTCCAAAAAAATCTTTGAGCTTCTCTGTGCAACTCCTCTTCTAGACGCTACATGGAGTACTTTGGGACAGGTTTGAGTACCTTCTCATTCAAAACCACTTGCTCTTCCTCTTTTCGCAAAATCTCCTTGGAGAAAATGGGAACCAAAAAGAAACACGAGGCCCTTTGTAGGTATTTTTGGGCCTTCGTATTGCCGTTTAAACCAGGGCCGTACCTCCAAGGAAGGTAAGAGGCATGAAGACAAGAAAAAAGAAGAAAGGGAAAGCTCAAGAGCACAAGAGAAGAGAAGAAAATGGAACAATATTATGAAATGGGTGGGCTTGGTGCTCTCCCTACGTTCGATTGAGTATTCTTCAGCTTTCTCTTGTATCCTTGCATTATGGGTACAGCCCGCTTCTTTATTTATTTTCCACGTCTCCCACTTTCAGATATATCCTAGGCATTGGAACTACATTTTGCTATAAGTTATGACATAGGGAAACCACGTGTTTGTGTCACCTATGGTATTGTGGAAAATATATTACGTTTCTACCAAGAGCTTGTGCCAACCATTGTAGCCCAAGATAATACAAATATTTTATTATGTGGATGTGCCATCCGCGATGGCATAAAAAATACAAATAATTTTTCTAGTGGCTTCACTGACAACGAGCTAAAGATTATTGAGGGGCAACTACTACATGGGCTAGTGTGCTGTGCTAGCTTGGGCTCGTTTTTACTAGAAGCACCACAAGCCATTTGTTGCTCCTGCAAGTGCCAGACTGTCCACAACCGAGAAGAGCAAGTTGGTGACAGCTTCACCACACACCCTTAGCAGAATACAAAGTTAAGGGTCACGACCAGGAGCACTGTTACCAAACCAAAGGTAACCATTTCTCCGAAGGTAATCCGTTATAAACTGGATGAAACAAATGAAAACATGAAAGTAAGAAACACGTATGTCAATGTGCAAGTGGGCGATTACTATGAGTCCGGTGATGAGCTTGGGAAAGAACACCCAAATGTGGAACCCAACAAAGTATACGAGTACAATGACAATGTTCCCTGCCATGTCCATCACCATAGAGGAAAATTTGAGCCAATTGTTTAAAAAAATGGGCACGTCCAGAGAAGTTGTTGATAGCAACAATGCTACGGACAACAACAGTGGCGTCAAAAGCAACCACGTTGGAAGTTCCCACAAGCGTACACCGGACATGCCACAACAACACAAATTTGTACTACTTACTAGATGCTCATTAATTTAGGTGCTAAGGCAGCAAGGGGAGTTAGAATGAGTAGTGACAGTGGAGGTCCCGCCCCATTTGGAATTATGGGGTTTGTCCCCCTTTCTTACAATGCTGAAGTGGCGGGACATTTTGAATCCCCCTCCAATGTTGTGGTAGATGATGCCTACCTTCAGACGGTGGGCCTTCTTGGCGTGTACAAGAGTTGTACTCACCTGCAGTGAGCAAATGTGCGTGGGCAGCGTGGGGCTCTTAAGGCCATTGATGCGGTTTTGATTACAAAAGAGCTCAAGATGGCATTCACCGACATCCTGGCCCACCTCAGCCAAAGCATTACGGACGTTGATCATGATCGCCACGTTCAACGCCTGTATGTACACAAGGCAATGCGCTGATGCAATCACCTCGTTAAGGCATATACTGTGACTCTATTGAGGCTCAAAATTCGAAAAGAACGTACTACGATTGCTGACACCACTTTAAGTGGCGGCAATTTCCTACCAGCCTCGATGAGATTGGGAAAGCTCATGATTACATTCCTCCACAAATTACAGATCTTCCACAATGACCTGAAGCCAATCAACCAGAAAACCGCATGGAGCATGTTTTGAGCGTCTTCATAGCTTCACTTGGTGGGGAGACCTTGCTAGGATGCGACTTGAAGAAAAACTCTTAAATTACATGGTCGAGGAGTGGGATGCACAACGACCTCACTTGCATTGGTAACCCATGATGTGAGAGACCTTCTACACAAACTTATGGGAGAAGTACACTTGGCATAAGGAGACACAATATGATTCTAACAAGGTGAAGGATTTAAAGCAGCTAGATAAATCACTCGAATCCTACCTTAGTAAGTTCACTATGCTCATGGAGGAAGCCAAAAGCTTCACCAAGGACGATTGTACCCATAGTACTTGATGCTCGAGTACGTGTCCGATGGTCTTGCTAGGAAGAACCTAAAGGGAAAAACCAGATATTGCAATAGGCCAAGCTTGGACAAGCTGGAAGGTGTTACGTGACTACTTGAGCAAAGTGTATTCGAAAAACCTAAAGTAGTGCTTGGAGGCATGGCCGAAAGCTCATGCGCAAGACAACCATGACATGCGCATGGATGCTACAAGGACTGGAGGGACAAACACGCAATGGGTAAGGGCCAAGGGAAAACAACCTACAAACCTACACGTCAATAAGACTGGTAGAGCGAAGGCCTTAAACCACAAGAAGAGCTACTACAACAATAAGTTATAGTAGCATGTGCGCATAGTAACATGGCCATCAGCGAAGGGCTATTCCACAATCACCTACAACAAAGCTACTTTAAAGTGAATCACCCCGAGATCATTGGCGATGGACAAGAGGATGTGGAATTGTCTACAACTACAACACCTTGTGGAGATAGTGCAGTATCTAGCCATAGACAGGGACATAGATAGGTTCGCAGCCATGGCAACGAGCCTGGTCATGGAAATGGCTAGGGTTGTGGCGTGGATTTTCCCCACCCCTCAGTGAATTTGTAGGAATCATTCAACAAGACGATGGATCATGAGTGTAGGTTCATGCTTTATGACAAGGATGTTCTAAAACTTGAGTTTATGATAAGTTCAAATCATTCGATTCTTTTCTCTCCTCCAACTGGATTAGTGTTGGCGATGCCAACTATTGCGCAAGACATATGTAACAATATAATGGAAGCAATGGCTTTCAAGCCCATGATTGTAATCACATTGGCAGTATCCTTGGTTTATAAATTCAAATTTACTTGCAAAACATACTTGGAGTCTTGAAGGTACTTGTTGAATTCACACATTGTCTGGAGATATTGAGTCAAGTGGATGAGGAAGTAATATTGCGGAGTCCGTCATACCAATGTCATTTGCCACATGATTTGTTCACCATTACCGTGTTTGTCCACTCTAGAGTGGATGTGGTATGACAATGCAGTTTAAAGGAAACCTAGATGGTGTCCTTGTTATTATGCTTGCCAGAATCAGAGGAAATGAATCCTTTTTAGCCTTGGCTTTACTCGATCGGTGGCCCTCAATCACAAGCAATCAAATGTTGTAGTTGTCGGTGACAACCGTACATGAACTATCATTGGTAAATGTAAAGGAAATATGTGTTCAAGGCTCCACATTTAATGTAACATTGAAGGTGCCCAACTTATGCAATTCATAATTCATGAAAACAATGGCGTTATATGATTTTATTCAAAATGCTTGATTCTCTGAAATGGAAAATGTCACTTTACCTTGATTGTGACTATGGGATTGTCACCAACTTGACAGAATGCTTCCACCAACTTGTTTTTAGAGCAAATAAAGAAACATACTTAGCAAGGCTATCAAGATTTCTCGGCTTGACGATAGAAATGGAAGATGAAGAGAAGGATCACACACCACAGGAGATCACAAGAATGATGCTAAGATTCTTGATCTTACTCTAAGATCCACCGGCTGTGCTTCCACCAGAACAATGACGAGTCACTCAATTCTGCTACAACCTGAGACAAACCCTTTGTTCACACCCATTTGTTGTCTTAGTGTAGTAGAAAGGCAAGAGGTCGAACACCAAATCAACGATTACCTTGCTAGATTTCTAGGTTGAATGGAGTTGAGTAGCTCACCATATAGTTTGCAAATAATTGTAATAAAACAAGGAAAATGCTTATACATATTTGTGTAGGCTACACAGCGTTAAACAAAATGATCTTACCACTGATAAAAGACCTCTTCGACCAAATTCAGGAAGAAAAAAATCCTTGGAAATTCCTCAAAATTTCCATCAAACTTGCATGTACGAAGATGACGTGTAAAAAACAACATTACGAACACACATAGGATTCTTTTCCCAATTCTGTTTTTTGTGCTTGGACTGAAGAATACCTCGTAACATTTTAAGGAGAAAGGAACCAAACGCTTGCCAAGTAGCATGGCCTGTTTGTCTTGGTTCACCTCATCTTCTCTAAATCAATGAAAGAAAACATAGAATATTCACTAGAAGTTCTCCTGATCCTTCGAGAATAAAAGATATACTTAAAAGTGAGCAAGTGCAAGCTTGACACATAATCATCAAGGATGGCACCCATATGGATCCAAGCCATAGCGGAATGGCCATAGAGCATATCTGGAAGATTCATGTCCTCCTCGGCCTTGTAAATCACTCCCATCGATTTGTGCGAAGTTCTTTGACCCTGGTAGAATCACTAACCATGGAAACAAAAAATTACACGTGCTGGGAATGAGCACCTGATCGTGAGAAAGGCTTTTGTAAATTAAAGAAACTTTTGATGTCAGTACCCGTATTAGCCTTTCCAGACTGATAGCAACCTCAGAAGGCATGGTGCAATACATTGGTGGTAGCACTCGCAGTATTCCCTATGAAGAGCTTGAACTGAGCGATGCAAGCAAGGTGGAGGCTCATTCCTTTTGGAATACAATGGAAGATTGATGACCAATGTCTCCTTGTTATGGTACACTCATGGAAGACGTGGCATTGTTATGTTGAGGACGGGGAGGGGTTGTTGCACACATGAGTGGTCACAAACTATTGGTGCTATTCCAAACGTAAGAAGACATGTCAATACGATAGACGTGTTGGAGAAAATACGTGAGCCAACTCTTGTCAACATGGGATAGCTTGCGGGGTTGCATGAATGTGGACCATCCCCTAAGTCGACAGCGTAGGTCTTAGACTTTGGTAGCATCACTAACAATAGAAATAAGTGGGTCTTTAATGGTGGTTTCTCCAGTGGCAACGTGGGAACCAAATCCCTTTTACCTTTGTGGGAGCCAGCTCAAGAGAGGATCCACTACAATGGACTTGTGTACATGATCCGAATCAGAAATTTAATGGATCAATGGTCTCAATACCTTTAAAATATCAACAAGCATGAATTGGTGGAAGGATTAAAACCTTACCGACATAGAGAGTAAGTTCTTCTACTGGGCATGTCAGATCTTTGAGCGAAGGTAATCTCTCACTACCATGACCCACCAATGGCAGGGAGTGTGCGATCACAAAAGACAAGATAAGCACTCTCAGACTGCTATTGGTGGCCATGATGGAGAGTCGATTTAAAAAAAATTACATGACATACAACCCATCCTTCTTGTTTGTGTACTGTGATGGTCAACGTGTATTGGAGTGACCTGGTAGCTTGTATGGATAGACATGTGGCAGACAACACAACTTGAATATGGACGTTGTAATCAAAGTTTCCACTTAGAAACATTAATGGAAAGATACCATTGGATGTTGGGGATGTCCAACATAGTTGTCGCATGGACAATCTGTTCTACAAGCCGGGAGGTCACTGGTGGTGCTAATCTACAGACTACAATGTATGTCACGACTTTGATGCACGTATTCATGTCTTAACTGGTGGATTAAAATGAACAAAGTTCTTTCACAATACTGGTACTTCACTCTCACACACTCCTTTTTGTTCATGAATCAAGAAAGTTCATGGTATGTGGAGACGCATGTAGTGGGAGGGCCGGTTCTGTCCCCTCACCTTGTAGAGGCGAGGGAGTGGCTGACGGCCATTCCTTACCATGATGAGGGTTTGCCGATGGCCAGCCACTTGCTACTCGCCAGATTGGTGGCCGCCGGTTGGCTAGATGGCCGGTGACTGGCCAAGTGAACAGCCGACCATTTTCTAGCAATCCATAGCCTTTCAACAAGCAGGTGGATGAATCCGCTTTCAAGAGGACAAAAGGGCATCGAAGGGAAAGGTGAGGGACCTCTTGCCTTTGTCCTTGCTCGTCCCTCCTCACAACAAGTGAGATAGAGAGAGGAGGGAGAGAGGGAGAGGGGGAGAGAGAGAGAGAGAGAGAGAGAGAGAGAGAGAGAGGGAGAGAGAGAGAGAGAGAGAGAGAGAGAGAGAGGGAGAGAGAGAGAGGACAAGGGGAGAGGATGAGCAAGAAAAAGTAAGAGAAAATGACCCATGTGAATCCACAATTTTGGGACACAACCACCATGTGTTTTGGACCCATAATGAGCGAACAAAGTAAAAACAATTGGGCCTCCTGAGACTTGGAGTATTTTAGTTTTCCTATTCCAAATAATTTATTACAGTTGCCTCCAAATTTACACAGAGGGAAGAGCCCCTCCACGGAGATCTGAAAGCAATCCTCCGACTTCAGACAACCACCTTTGTGCATGATCTCGAGTGACTGCCACTTGAAATTCATTTTAGTGTGTACCTTTAAATTGTGTCTAGATTCTTTCCAACATGCTCCATGAGCTGAGTTTACTTTTGACCATCGAGCTTTCTTAATGATTGAAATATAGCTGTCCATAATGAACACCCTATATGGATTATTATGAAGAATCCTTGATCTCATCTCATGCACATTCTTCTCTAGGATTTCTTGCATTGACTAGTCAACACACACACCTCCATTTGGGCTAATACGCTTGCTTGTGATATGGACCCTTAAGACCTTCTCATGCCGAGCAGAGCATGAGGTTAAGAGAAGATAAGGACGATTAGGGAATTGGGATTCTTGAGTAATTTAGATTCAGTATTAAGTACATGTCAATGAAAATTCTTAAAGCACATGTATGTAATAGCAAAACATCAAGCACATATATGTCATAGAAAAAACAAGAATGAGGAATGCCAAGGATCTTGAGCCCACAAGTAGAGTAACGCATGCGAAAAAAGGTTGTGTGAGGATCCTCGAGGAACTCCACGACGAAGTCGGGAAGTTTCAAGAGTACCAACATACATCTTTCTTTATGTCTAGAATTGATGAGAAGTCAATTGAAAATATAAGAAAATCGATATTGTTGAAGATATTTCTGTCCACACCTTTTTAACATGGTCAAATACCTAAGGTATTTCTTGACCGAAACACTTGAGGTCGAGGCTGTTGGCCAAAATTATTTTAAATAAGAAGTGTAAATCTATAGAGGTCAACACACGATAAACCGTCAATCTCTGCCACTCTTGGTGGAGGTGAAAACCCAATGTAGTCAGAGGACATTGTGTAGGAACAACAGAACTATTCTCGATGTTGATCATTGTTGTCATCGGGATGAAGCACGTCATCTTCGAGAACCGGTTGACCCCCATAAGGAGTGCGCCGAATGACTACGGTGTGACCAAACCATTGTCACAAAGCCCATGGAGAAATCCGACCAAGGTTTTTTGGACATGGTTGCAGGGAAATAAAACCTAGAGAATTGTTTTGTCTTGTGTTATGGCATTGACACCCATCGCATGAATTTTTATGATTTTGAAATGACAATTCATATCTTGTCCCATCATTTTCACTTTAGAGGCTTTTTTTGCATGTTGTCTTTGCCGAAGTGCTCACTTGGATAGTGTGTCTTGGCACTCGTCGAATATTATGTGATGATGTTATACGCTGGGTGGTTTATCAATAACGTAAGGGAATTGCCTTTGCCAATATTGTTTTTAAAACCAGACCTTGATGTTGTTGTACCGGCTTTTATCTTCATATCCCTTCACAAACAACCTCGTGAGGTATGGGTCATATTCACTGAGTAACGTACAAATCTCGGCTGTCACATCTCGTTGCTTACTTAGAGTGTCCTATTCTTTTGTTTTTTACAAGTTGGTACTTAATTTTGTAGTCAATTCTGAACTGAATGAACTTTATCCATCAGGTTTATGGATGAAATTGGCATGGCTAGGTGTTCATATTTTCATGACCATGGTGATCGGTATGCAAGATACATCGACGAAATTTCATATAACACCACCAAGTCTAGAACAAGTGCATGGCCTTCAAAATTTATTCTTAATGAATCATGTAGCTTAGCACTTTCCTCCATTTCTTATCAACATTTACACAATCATTTGTTTTCCACTACATTGTACAGAAGGAGATTGACTCCAATTGCTTCACAAGACATTATAGTGAATATGATGTATTCCGCCGTATGATTGACTAATGATAAGGCTGGCATCTAGGTTAGGGATTTTGTCAAAGAACTGAATGTTTCTTGTTTGCTATCCACCCGAGTTCAATCAACAGTTTTACGCGTGAGAATAGAGGTGGGTGCTAGCACTCTGGTTTTGACCTTTACGAATCAAGGACCTAGCTATGTAACACCAAAAATACCTTGAAGTCTCAAACTTTGATGGGTTTCGGTTCGTTTTTGACTGCCTCCACTCTCTTCAAGTCCGTTGTGACATGCCCATCACTAATGATGTGCCCGAAGAAGTTGATGAAATTCTTTCTGAAGTTGCACTTCAAAGGCTTTTTATATTTTTCTACTCATAATCTTAAGAACTTTCTGGGATGTCCATCGTGCTCCTTCATCATGTGGATGTTCACCAAGATGTCATCAAGATATACGACAGTAAAGACATCAAGGTGTGACCAAAGATGTTGGTTATGGCTACAATGAATGTTGCTAGAGTACTGGTGAGACCTGATGGCATAGCCGCGAACTTGAAGTGCTCATAACTGGTACACAATGTTGTCTTCTCCTTGTCCTTATAAGGTACGTGGATCTAATGACATTCGCTTCCTAGGTCAAAATTCTTGAATATTCTTGCCTTTTGGATTTTGTAAAAAACGTCATTTACTCGTGGTGTCTTTTAACACCACATAGTCTATGCACATTCAAATCTGCCGGTATCTCTTTGACAAGGAGCAATGAGGGTGCATATGGTGACCGGGATGGCTCGATGAACTGTTGACCAAGCATCTCGTCTTTTCAATATTATTAAGTTTGAGGTTGTGTATCCAATAGGCCCCCTTCATCATCGGTGACCTACCAAGATTTAGGTCTATCAAACGGATGACGCTACATTGAAAAGATACGAAAGCAAAGAAAACTTGCATAAAGATGATAGCCATGAAAGGTCTAATTTGGTGGAGCAAGGTTATGCTACATAAACAGTCAGATCTGGATAAATAGCCTTAACAAAGCAATAGGCTTCATCTCATATTGATTGTGTATATCCCCCTCAATGTAATTCATTGGGGGAAAACATTTTGAATTCCTTTTATGATTATTGTTGAATCCTCTAGAATGTCAATGGATGTTTCAGGTGTTAAGAATGACGGAGTTTTTGGCTTTGTTACTTCTCTTGTAGCTATCATACTCTTGGCTCCTGGTTTCATAAGGACCAGCCACGCATGAGCATCGCATTGTTGGTACCGCTTAGCCACATCCAATGATATTCGCTTCGTGCATGGGGTTAGGGTTGCTGGAATTTCCCTAGCTTCTTCCTCCTTTGTTGCTTCCCGTAATCGCAATTGTGCCGTGGGTTGCTCTACAAGAGGCATATACATCTTTGTTCCTTTTCCGTTGGAACAATCATCTTGTAAATTATTTGAGGAAATGTTGGCTGAGGACTACGTTGTGGTCGCTCGGTGGGCAACACCTCTACATTGTTCTACCATGCAAATACTTGATTTGTTGTTGGATTGTGTGTAAAAATTCCTATCTAAGAAACCCCAACCCTCGTCATTAGCCACTTTTTGTGGATCTTTTTCCCCATACATTTGTAATGTTCAACATTTTGACTCCCCTGAATCCCGCTTATCCCCTCTCTTGTATCCACTTTTCAAGGAAGTGAGAGGCTAATGCACTTAATAAGAGACATGTTGAGTGTTAAATTCACCGATCAAATCTCCCCTTTGCTGAGAATAAACATCATGATGCAAATACATGAAGAAAGGTGAAATCATTTCTTCTCATCCCAAAGTTTGTCCTTCAAGACATCCTCGTCAATACCTACGTGTCTAATCCCGCTAATGCCACTGTGCAGTTGCTTCTTGACACTTGAATCTTGATTCTATACACTTGGCAATTGACACTATAAACCGAAAACGTAACGCAAGACGAAGGAAAAATCATGATGCAAATGGCATGGAGTGGAGAGCAGATTTGCATCTTGATTGTGGCCAGCTTATGTGTTTCACATGCATGTGATGATATTATATTTCTTTTGTCATTGCAACAACCACACATATTTTGACGTTTTACCCACAAAAAGCAGGAAATCACATCATGCCGACGCTGCATGCGATGCAGCGCCGACATGCTGACGTCATCAATATCTCTGAACATCCACAAACCCCTCATTCGAGGGGTTTATGAATGTTCGTGGTGGGGGTTTGCATATGGTTCGCATGGGGAGTTCGAAACTCCCCATGCATTGAAAAAGAATCTGCTGGGCCCGCTACCGCGGGGCCCAGCAGGTGCTCACAAAAAAATAGGAACCTAAACCCCTAATGTAATAATGGGTGTGGTTTGATTACGGGTTGAATGCTAAAACTGGGAGGGTTTACGTGTGAGGAGAAAAAAAAAGGGAGAGTTTTCGCTGGTTTTTTAAAACAGAAGTTTTCGCTCGATCGCGATCGAGCAATGACCCGTTTTTTTTTTACGACATGCAACCCCCTAGTTTGATGTAGGGTTTTATGTTTTGCGCGGGCTCAGCCCGCGCAAAACATACAAAACCCTTAATCAAACCAGGGGGTTGCGTGTCTTAAAAAAAAACAAACAGGTAATTGCTTGATCGCGATTCTCGCGTGAGAGCGAGAATCGTGAGGGGGGGTGAACATGCCCCACCTCGCTTCGCTCGATCAACGACGCATGCCGCTGATCGATCATGGTGAAGCGAGTGGGCAGGGGATTCCTATTTTTAATTATCTGGACATGGCATCAATAGTTTTTGTTCGCTGGGTAGGGCGTTCCTGACCCCCTCGCGTATCTGGTAGAAGGGCTATTTGGCCCAATCCAGAAAGGTTCTAAGCCAGTCATGACCGGAGGTTAGAAAGAAAAGTATTCGGATAGAGTTTCACCTCTCGCCATTTCACGTTGCGCTAGCGTGTTCAACACGCTTACAACAATTCGCAGCTCAGCATGTGCGTCTGCCGTGTCAGCTTCCATGCGTGCCTTCATCGTCTGCATTGCCTGCATTGTTGAGCCTGCACGCTTTCAGTCTGCTGTCTGCTGTCTGCTGCTGCATGTTTGTCTGCTGTTATTTCCTGCTGTCTGCTGTCTGCCGTCCGCCATCTGCTTGTCTGCTGCTGGCTGGGAACTTGCGCGGAGGAACGTCGTTCGGCAACGCGCTCGACGCCAGGGCGTGGGTGCGCTGCTCTCCGGACGGAGAGGTGGGTGGTGTTGGGAATCTGCGGGGGCGAACCGTCGATGCGCGGCGAGCTCCTGTGAGTGCGAGCAGAGCAGCACCCCACCGCACCCCGACTGTCGGGGACGAGAATCGATTGCTGTTTTGGGCTGGATCCGTGGCCGTGGTGGTGAAGCTATGCGCATGCGCTGAGGTTACCGCCAGTGGCTGAGGTTACCTGCCACACTCACCCTAGCTGTTAAGCGAGTTGCGGATGCCACAGTGGGCATTCGAGGCCCCGCAGCCACCGCTTTCGAACTGAAGCAAACTCAGTCGGGAGGCTCGCTCGACCCTCTTGTGACGCTTCCGCATCACACGAGGGTTTCGTTTTATTCCTACCGGCAGACGACGCCACGCGCCAGCAAGCTGTCCGATGAGCTTCGCCTGCAGATCATACACCGCTGTTGCCAAACTCCGTGAACGACAACCACAACTACTGCTGCTGCTGCTGCTGCTGCTGCTGCTGCTGGTGCCGCTGCAGCTGGTACTGCTTCTGTTCCTTGCTTCTCCAAGGAGCAAGTGCAAGCGCCAGAGCTCGCGTCCCACTCGCAACGAGCGCGCCTGCGACTGCTGCGTATAGCTCCCTGCACACGGGCCTCTTGGGGTCCCTCGCCCTCCTGCTCCACCACCTCACCAGTCATGGCGGAGTCGCCGGCCCCTTCGGCTGTGGTGGCGCTGCTGCGGGCGTACAAGCCAGCCCTGGCAACGGCGGAGGAGGCAGCGGCGTTTGCAGTGCATGCCACGCTGCTCGCTGCGGGGTTTGAGCTGCTGGCAGTGGGGGAGGCAGCAGAACGCTTAGGTAAGGTGTCGTTGTGCACTACCATCCTATCCTGGTGTAGTCGACGTCGCCGCCGCCGTCGTCGTCGTCGTCGTCGTCGTCGTCGTCGTCGTCGTCGTCGTCGTCGTCGTCGTCGTCGTCGTCGTCGTCGTCGTCGTCGTCGTCGTCGTCGTCGTCGTCGTCGTCATCGTCGTCGT
>SZWC01004756.1:107990-153387 GCA_023375785.1 Penium margaritaceum | reverse complement strand
GCATCAGACGTAGCTCGTCAGAGGCAGAGTATGTGGCTTTGGGGGCAGGGGCTGCTGAGGCAGTTTGGCTGCAGCGCTTGTTTCTTGAGCTTGGGCAGTCAGTACCCGCCATTGTGCTGCGTTGCGACAACCAGAGTGCTCTCGCCATTGCGGAGAACTCTGGTGTTTTTCATGCTCGCACAAAGCAGGTTGCGGTTGAGCATCACTTTGTTCGTGATCTGGTGGAGGGACGCGTGATCTCCATCATGTGGGTTAGCACTGACTTGCAGCGTGCTGATTTCTTGACGAAGGCACTCGCCCGCGGAAAGTTCCTGGTGGCCATTCGTTCTGTTGGGCTTCGCCCCGTGCGTGACAGTGGTTGAGGGTGGGATGTACGTTGGCGTCTCATCTGTCTGTGTCACTCACTATGTGGTTGTACCAACGGTAAACGCATATGGACATGCGTACCATCGGGTCATGGGGGAGTGTTGTGCTTTGTGTCGTTCCTGTACAGTTTACTGTGACCACTCGGCAGTGTCCATACTCGTGCAGATCCCTGAGGCAGGCAGCCCTGGTGACACCGGCGCGACGACAGGCGGTGGACTACCCGCCTGGAGCTGACCGACCACTGTTCCAGAGGCCCAGATGTCACCGGGACTCCTTGCTGTGCCTTGTACGTCTTGCAGGCGCCTTTCGGCGGACTGGGCATGAGGCCCATTTGCATGTTTTTGCATTGTATACTCGCTGTCAGTCGATGGATGCATGCATGTGACCAGTCGCTGCGTCCTTCTTTTGATTCTGTACGCCTAGGTTCAGACTGCGTAGGATTCTGACATGTGTGCGCAGAGTTACGGCCAAAACAGTGGTTTTAGGCCGGTTTCAGGACAGCTCTTGGACTGCCGCGTGCGACACCCGCCGTGCGCCGCAGCAGGTACTTATGCCCTGGACCCGTCAGTTGTCATCTTTCTCTGCATATGCTATATTGAAGCGTTCTGACACTGTGCCTTTTGTCTCCTAGCCAAACCCTTGCCGTTGTGTGTACGACCTGTGACTGTCATCACCATCTGACCAGGCACTGACGCCCGGTCAACGACTGTGTTGCTAGGAAGCTTCCACGCATTTTCGTACTATTAGCCACGGTAGCGACAAGCAGTTGTAGCACCAACCAATTGCAGAAGTGGCAGCTTGCAACTGTAGCAGTAGCGGTGGTGAGCAGTCGCAGCAGCACCACACGATAGCAAAAGCAGCAGCGGCGGCGGCGACGGGCAGCTGCAGCGCGCGGCCGCAAGTGCTCACGCCCACAGCAGCAATAGCTACAGTGCGCAGAGCCATGGCAACCGCAGGGAGAGTGGCCACTGCTGTTGCTTCCTTACAGCGTGAAGCTGCTTTGCACCTTCCGCGCTGCAAGCGGGCTCGCCCACGGGCAAGCTTGCTGAGTGAGCTCGCTAGACAAGCTCGCCGAGCGAGCTCCCTTGAGGCGAGGGTCGAGCAAGAATAGTAAGAAAATACAAAGAAAAAAAGGAAGAGGAAAGGGGGTTCCTCGAGTTGGGCACCCGAGAAAAATCCCAAAAGGGGTACACCACTAGCATCGAGCATTTGGTGAACCCAAAAAAAGGGTCAGGGGACGTCGACTACAGTAGCAGCAAAGATGTGGCCGGGGGTCACAGTCGTCGATTGATCACGACGACCGATGCAATAGCAGCTGCTACTACAACGGTTGTCGTGACCAACGCAGCTCAGGCGTCTTACCACTTTCCCTGTTATTATTGTGGCGATCGGCACCATGGCTGGCGCCGGTGTCGCCAGCACCCTGCCAGGTGGCGACCGCCCTGGATATGGCCCCGCCCTTCTTCACCATTCGACTCAGAGATGTTATCAGCCGATACTGTGGCACCCCTCAGTGGAGCTATGGCGGTGTTGTCCGCCGAGCTCCAAGGTCTAGAGCACATGGTACAACAACTTACAAGCCATGTGGTCTCTGAGCGGGCCGTTGCCACCATGCCGTTGCAGACACCCCCATGCTCCTCTTCACCATCCTCACCTCCATCAGTGGCGTCGACAGATGGTGCCACGCCTCCCAAACTTTGCTGTACATCTGACGCCCTCCGCTCTGTCTTAGAGTCAGTTAGAGTCATCTCGACATCTGACCCCTCCACTTCTACAATAGTGCCTTCAGCTCCCACTCCTTGTGCTCGCACTCGGCACGCGAGGTAGGGTACAACACGTTTGGCTCAACGTGCCCAACAGGTAACGGCAGCAGCAATAGTGGCCAACGTTACCATGGAGTTGACTCCGTCGTCCTCGATCGTAGGGTTGGTACAACACCCCTTTTTAGCTTCTATCGTTGAGTCGGTCGAGGGGGGGATGGAGTGTCCGCCGACGACAACCGGGGAGTACAAGAGGGATGCGACGGACGGTGCTGCATGACAGGACGCTCTCAGTGAGGACGAGTCATCCGAGGAGTGATCCGCTGCGGAGTAAGAGGCGGACAAGTGGTTCGACGTGGAGTTGAAGGTAGACATAGAGATGGAGATAGAGATACAGACTATAGTTGACATATCAGAGACCACGGCCACGGAGGCAGGTGTGGCAGAAACAGTGGATGGGACAATAGCAGCAGTAGCAGTGATAGCCGACACATGTGGAGCGGACATCCGGGCAGTGGGCGTATCGGTAGCCACCGACATCATGATAGCAGTAGTAGTAGTAGTCGCTGTTATAGACGGGACGCCGGTAGTGGATGCCCTTGTTGGTGCAGACACCACGATGATCGTCGCCCCTACAACAGCAGGTATTACCACAGCAAAGGTAGGCACTCCCTTAGTCGCAACATTAGCCATTGCAGAGTGGCAGGAGACGCTGTGGTTGCCAGCACATCTGATATGGCCGATGCCACTACTACAGCTAATGTGGAGGTACAAACATTGCGGAGGACACAACTTGAGTAGTAGCTAATGCACCAGCAGCCCAGCCGGCCCCCATGCTCAAGCGTCTACACTCTACGCTTCACGACCAGGAGGATGCAGTCGCACATACGGTTAGGCACCCGCAGGACCTCACCCTTGAGTTGCACGCAGCCAGCACACGTTAAAGCACCGTAGACACCATAGGTAGTCAAGTAGCGGTAGTAGACGTCGAGGATGTGTACACGCGCCTAGAAGCTGCTGAGTGGACGTTCCACGATGTAGTGTGGAGATCGTTGGACTTGCACCGATAGTTACAGGAGGCGATAACAGTGGATGCTTCAGCAGCGATGGCCCGTGTAAGAGCAAATGTTATTGTGGTGTACACTGTTGATAGCCGAGTGGCGGTTGTGTCCGTAGCGTCAGATGAGCCTAAAGCATTCATCCATACATGTGCATTTACCGTGTAGGATGCACAGCGAGCTGCGGACCTCCGGGTCATGGCTGTCCTGACCGGTATTGCTAACACCATGGTGGTTCCAGCCGAGGACACACCTACAAACGTCCGAGCTATAGTTCCCGTAACCGATCGCCTGCGCTTTTGGGTCGACGATCAAGAGGTAGTTTTGGCTTGAGTGGAGGCGCACAGTCAGGGTCTCATGCCCGAGCTCTAGGAGGCCAGCAACCGTTGTTACAGCACGGATGTTCCAGCACGACATGCTACCGAGGAGTGCATGGAGGATGTGTACACGCGTCTCGAGGTAGCTGAGAGGTCTCTACAGGATGCAAGTCAAGGACGGGCGGACGTTCAGCGGCAGGTGGACAATTGGTTGTGCACTAGGGGTTGGGAGGAGCCCCAGGATATTACACAGTCCGGCCAACAGTCGACGGCCGAGGGACATGTGTGTCAACAACAGTCGGACGAGGGACATGTGTGTCAACAACAGTCAACAGTTGACGGCGACATTGCGGCAGAGGCAGATTCACCACAGATGCCGACGTCCGGCCAACAGTCGACGGCCGAGTGACATGTGTGTCAACAACAGTCAATACCTGCATAGTAGCACCTCCTACAGATGTAGACGTTACACATGTCGACACGTTGTCCAATGTCGACACCCTGCCAGCAGCTGGCGGCTAGGTGACAAATGATTTGACGGCTGACCTACGCGATGAGGCAGCGAGACTGTAGGAGGTGCTGGCTCGTGCCGACATGCACGCGATTGAGGTCCACCGTCAGGTTTGTTCCGCGTCTGACCGCCTGCATGCTGCGGATAAAGCCGCCCGGCACACAACCGTAGCATAGCTTGACGAGCTGTACACGCCTCTCGACGATGCAGAGTCCGCGTGGCGATGTACAACTCAGCAACTAGCAGGCATACAGTAGGTGATGCAGTTGAAGGAGGCCCATAGCGCTGCACCAGTCACAGCAATAGGTGACGATAGTAGTGACGACTACGACAGCGACGACAACAACAACGATGAAGACGGCGGCGACTATGCTCCAAGTTGAGGCTATGTGCAAGCACATCCAACCAGCATCGTCGTCATCCTTGCTATTGTTTTGCAGGGGTATGTGGCCATGGGAGAGCCATCCTCCCTCCTAAGGGATTGTGTTGGGAGCAACCATCAGCTTTGCTTGTGTCATCAGTCTTTATAGCCCAAGGGGAGTGTTGATGTGTGGGCTTTGTTCTGACACCGTTATGAGGACATTGTGGTTACTTTGGTTATGGCACTATGCTCTTGTCAAGGTTATGCTGGTTGAGACTTGCACACGTGGTTACTTGTACCGGTGTGATGTGGAGATCCATTGCCTCCATGTGTTATGTATGCTCCACGCATGCGAGCAGGTGTGGTCGAGACCCGGACCCCAGAGACATGTTCCAAGGTCATGAGGAGACCCTGTTGCTTCAAACCTCTTGTATGGTATTTGGCACATGGGTTTTTGATTTATGTCTTGCATGGTTGAGACTCGGGCACTTAGTGAATTACACCACTGTCACGAGGAGACCTTGTACTGTTTTTGCGAGCGATGCTTCGCTACCTTCACTCGTTTTTGTGGTGACGGTTGTGTCAGCCAGAGGTAGTATTAGTTTCTGTGGCTTCCACCTGTCACGAGTAACGACAGTGGTGATTATCCGTATACCCCACATTGGTGGTATGGAGTAACAGTACTAGGAAGCTCGACAACATGATTCCTGATGCGGACTCAGCTGGCGTCGTAGTATCGACGGGTGGTGGCTCCACCCACCAATAGCAACCATACAGCTACCACGATGTCCCCAGTGCTTGCTTGGATGCTCTTTAGTTTTTTTGCTATCGCTAGAGTTTTCTTAGTGGACTGCTTCTCAGCCCGATTTGCATGTTTTGCATTTTCTGTCCACTGATTGATGCCAAGCATGTGCGTGTGACCAGTCATAGCGTTTGGCTCAAGATTTTGCATGTGTAGGTTCAGAAGATGTTGCGTTTGGATACCTGTGCGCAGAGTTACGGCCAAAAGAGTGGTTTTGGTCCGATGTTAGGACAAACTGACACTGCGCGTGCGTCACTTGCCGTGCACCGCGGCAGGTATTCATGTTGTGTCCTTGTCAGTTGTCATTTGTTTCTCCAATTGTATTCATTTTGAGCTTCTTGACATTCTCTACATGTCCTTACCCAGACCCTTGCAGGTTTGTGCATGACTTGTGAACTCAGTACTGACTCCTGGTTAAGTGGCAAGCGGTTAGGAAGGTTCCAGGAAGTTGATGTATTTCACCATTTTTATACAAGCACATAGTTTGGTGAGTTCGTGGGAAGTGATGATTCCCGGAGCATGGTGTCATCTGAGTGCTTGGCAATCAAGTCATTGTGGCAGTGGCTGATTCATGATGTGTCATGTTAGTGTTCTCACAGATTGGGGTTAGTGCCAACTAGCTGCCCTATCAAACCCACCCATACTCATTTGAGTGATGTTGTAGCCTATCGTTGGAAAAATGCTCAATTGTTTTACTACCCCCACATCAGTTTTTTTCCTCCCTCATTTGAAAGAATAACTGTGAACAAGTAGCACAAACAAAGCAAGGAAAGGCTATGACACAAGAAAAATGAAAGCATGGAGACCCATGACTGAAGCGCCATGGACGTGCTTGCACAAAACATAATAGGGAAAAGTGCTATGCAACACAATCAGGGAGAGCGGCACTACTAGCTCCCCTACGGTCAAATGAGCGACAAGCTTGCCTGCAACAAGGAATCGATGTACATGTGTTCTTGAGCATGGATTTTCCCCATGAATGTACTATAAAAAAACCTTGTAGCATTTCATCCAGGGGGTCAAACCCGGGCTAGCCCCATGTTGCAAGGAGGTCCCCGGTCACAAAGCATAAGACAATGAAAGCATCATCGAGGGTGAACAAAGACATACATACATGTGTGGTATCGTGGAACCTGTAAAACTGCTTCATGCTTCTCAACAAGTGCCCAAGCCCAGCCCACCTATTCTTATCGTCAATGGTTGGGTTTTAACCCATCACACCCGTAGTGCCCCTTGTCTTGATTGACATGCTTCTACCATCAGACCATCTATGGGACATTTAGTGGGTAACTACGCTGAAGCTTCTCCTATGAGATGGAAAATCACATAATGGGCATCTTCTAAGACACTCCTAAGAAGCTTCCTAGCCTTGCTACTGCTGAATTGGCAACATTGTCCAGTCAGCCGGTACACTAGCAAGCAAGCAAGTGCTAGAAACAGCAAGGGTTAGGCTAGTGAGATGCGCAAAGTCTCATCCAATAGCTTAGTAATGTAGAGAAGAATGACAACTAACAAGCACACAACATGAATGCCTACCACGGCGCACAACGGGTGACACGCAACGATGTCAATTTGTCCTAATACCAGTGCAAAACCACTGTTTTGGCCATGACTGTGCGTATAGACATCCAAATGCGACATTGTATGAAACTAGAGATGTAGAACATTGAGGCGGGCGCTATGACTAGTCACAAGCACAGGTCTGGCATTGATCGATGGACACACGATGCAAAACACACAAATCAGGCTTGAAAGCCATTCCATTGAGAAAACTTGAGTGAATGCAGAAAACAGGCGGAGCACTAGAGCAAGCACCTGAGAAGTCATGGCAACTATTTGACAGTTGTTGGTGGGTGGAGCCACCACCCGTTGGTGCTTCGATTCCAGCTGGGTCCGCATCAAGGATCTGCACAAGTATGGACATGGTTGAGTGGTCATAGTAAACTGTACAAAAAGACGAGGACGACTCACATCACAACACTCTCCCATGACCCGATGGTACGCATGTCCATGTACGTGAAAAAAGGACATAGGTGCGCAAAAAGATGCTCAATATTCCATGCTCACACATCCCACTCTGAGCCACTCTTAGGCAAGGGGCGAAGTCTACAGAATGAATGGTCACCATGAGGTTTCTATTCGCAGTGCCTTCGTCAGGAAGTCAGCCCGCTGCATGTCTATGCCGACCCAAATGACAAAGATCACATGTTGCTCCACAAGATCACGCACAAAGTGATGCTAAACAACAATGTGCTTCGTGCATGCATGAAACACACCAGAGTTCTTTACAATGGCAAGAGAATTCTGGCTGTCACAACGTAGAACGGCGCAAGGCATTGACTGACGCAACTCACAAAACAGACGCTATAGCCACACGGCCTCAGCAGCCCCAGCTCCCAACGCAACATACTCAGCGTCTGATGAGCTACATGCAATACACCATGAAACATTGATACCACCTAGTAGGAAAACATAGTCTGTCTGACTGTGCCCATCCATGCCCCACGCCCAGTCACTAACTTTGTAGGCGTTGACTACCACCGAACACTATCGTCGAAAGCAAAGTTTGAGATACGGCGTGAAAACCACATATCGCACCACTTGTACAACCTTATGAAGGGCTCTCACCCGAGGACACTACAAGAACTGTGCGAGGATTTTGACGGCGAAGGCGATGTCCGGTTGTGTGGTAGTGGCCAAGTACATAAGAGAGCCAATGAGGCACAAGTACAGGGTCACGTCCATTGTCTCCCCTAGGTGCGATAGATGATCCACCTTTAGAGTGTTGTACCCTTCAAGTGTGATGGAGGTGGAAGTTGTGGGAACTACACCAAGGAGGTGAGGAAACCGCTTTCCTACCATGTGAGCGTAGCGTGCTTGATGTAGCAAGAGTTTCCGCCGCTGACGATCACGTACGATTTCCATCTTGAGAAAAACAGCTACAAGACCAAGACCCTTGTCTTGTAGGCAATCTGTAGGAATACCTTGGCCTCCTTCACGACCTCTATCAAAGGGGATGCAATCACGAGGTTATCCACGTTGACCATGATGGCATTGAAGCTCTTAGCGAGACATTTGTGTAAGAGGGACGGGTCAACGTTACTCTACAATGACCTAACATGTGTCAATGTGCCAGTGATCTCTTGGTTCTAGCACCAAGGTAGCCATTTCAGACCGTACAAGGCCTTTCGTAACCGCCAGACCTTGTCACTAAACTTAAAGCCTGGGGGCTGGAACTTGTAGATATCCTCCTCTACACTTTCATGGAGGAACACATTGTTCATATCCATCTGGTGTAGCTCCTAGTCATGGTGAACAATAACCATGAGCAGGACACAAGAGGTCGTCATGTGGCCAAAGGATCCAAACATGTAAGTGAAATCAACACCCTCAACCTATGAGAACCCCTTGGCCTTCAAGCGGTCCTTATAGCAATCCAGTGTGCCCTTAGGCTTCACCTTCTTGCAAGAAACCCACTTAGCCTGTATAGCATTCCGCCCAGGCGAGAGGTCAACAAGCTCTTAGACATCGTGCTCATGGATTGCTTTCTTCCCATCCTCATATGGAACATGCAACTGATTTGCATCGTCAACAAAGAGTGTCTCATCCACCTTGTCTGGATCAGGTGCTATTAATGGAGAACTCAGGGTGGCCAAGCACACGCCTCCGGACTCAATATGAACATGACCAAATGAGCTTTGACATTGCAAGCGACCAAGAACTCACGGAAGACCAACTCGTGGTCGATAGGGCATTCTGGATGCACCATAGTGTACTCTGCATGGACACTTAGACCAAGGGCCTTTGTACTAGGCTCACAACTCCAATTACTACAAGACAGGTATCTAGGCACCGAGTCAGCACTTTGTTGAGTCCAAGAGGCCAATGGTCGGAGATGACCTCGCATTAGGATCACGGGAGTAGCCTAATGCTAAGGTGCTCATCTCAGGGTGTGGAGAAGGATGTTGGGCCACAACCATAAGGGAAAAAGGTGCATGCATAGGACAGGTGTCACTGGAGATTCTATCACTGGTGCAAGATCAGGTATGCCCTGAAAACCTGGGAACTGATGCTGACATGAGATTATGTGTGCCAGAGGGGATTAACATTGACAAATGATCAAGTGTGCTAGAGGGGACTGACATTGGTATGGAATCAGATGTGCCAGATGCGACTGATGCTCGTGTATAATCATGTGTGCTAGAGTGGATTGATGTTGTCACGAGATCCGGTGTGCCAGAGGGGATTAACAATGGCACGAAATTTGGTGGCCCAGAAGGGGTTGAGAGTGGTATGGGATCATGTGTGCTAGAGGGAACTCATGAGGCAACTGAACTCATAGCCAAGATGGCCCGGTCGTCACTAGCCAGAGACCAGTCTGCGTGTGAGGAGGCCCAAACACACCTATCCGTAGAACTAGTCTCCCACATCCATTTGGAAGCCACACATGTAGGAACATGGTTGGCAGCCAACGACAGAATGTTGGATAGGTCACGATATGTGAGAGCTTGAAGAAGGGAGCATCTCGAGACTCGACAATGCAATGGCGAGCAAGGTCCCAAAAGAGCCAGGCCTTTGACCACTGGGAGATGCCGAGGAAGGTACACATACGATCCCACGTTGAGACCTTGGATCTCTGTTGGTCCTTAGAGTACCAGATGCAAGCGAGGGTCTCCCAAGCACGAGAGAGGCAGAGATGGGTGCGATTGCTCAATCACACCTCATACAGCGTGACATGGTATGGCAAGTGCTTCCACGGACACGTCATGTAGGAGTAGTCCTCAAAGGAAAAGGGACAGGATGGCTACACAAATACCGTATAGTGCGGATTGCATCCTCGAAGGTGCGGTTCCAATGCTCAGACACACCATTCTGCTGTGGTGTTGTAAGAGTAGTGTAATGAGTCGAGTCTCCAGCTCCTACTCTAAAGTCGTCGTTGAAGTTCACAGAATGGCATTCTCAACCCGCATCAGGGGTTCACCCCCTTTGCAGGACTGAGGGGCAATCGTCATCAACGACCCAGAGCAGGGAGACTCAAGTGTTACGAGTATCCGGAGGCCTGTTTTCTGTTTTTAACCTTACCCCTGGTTTTGGGACCCAAACCGGGGGTTTTTACCTCGAAATCGTACATTCGCACAAGCTTTCCAGTTTCAAAACTCATAATTCATCCTAAACGAACTTGAGTTTTGTTTGTTTACGCGTCGGCGGGAAATCGCCATCTGCGAGGCACAATTGGCGATTTTGCGCCGACTCCTCTCATGTGCTTTCCTCGGCCTCGCTCTCACCCTCGCTCACCCTATTTCTTGTTCTCGCTTACTCGCTTGCAAGGAGGGTGAGGAGGGAGGGGCGAGGGCACGAGACCACGAGGCCTCACCCTTGAGGCCCTTGTGGCCCCTCAGCCGCTGATCGGGCTGAGGCGGTGATCGGCGGATGGCGGTTGGCCAGCTGGTGGCCGGCCGGTCACTTGGCCAGTCGTCAGCCATCGAGCCAGCCGGCAGCCAGCTGGCCGATGGCTAGGAAAGTGCTGGCCGTCAGCGAGCCCTCACTGACGCAAAGGGTGGTGCGCAACCACCCCTCGCTTCAGCGAGGAGGGAGGGCTGAACCGGCCCTCCTGCTACATTCCTCCCCACTTATAATGCACCGTCTCGGTTCATGAACAACAAGTAGGATTGTCAGCTAAAGAGTCATCAGCATTGTGAAAGAAAATCAATAATTTCAACCATCAGCTAAACATGAATGCGTGCCTGGCACTTGGACCTAAGCAGCAGCTTGTCAGTCAGCACGGCTAGCGACCTCCCCCCTTTAGGCTGGAGCATCCACGCGACAACCATGTTAGGCGTCCCCAACCTCCTATGGTTCCAGTTCATGAATGCTGCCCTTCGGGAATGTTGTTCACTTTGTCCCCATTTAGGTGGTGCCCCTTGACACGCGTCGATCAGTGCAAGCTACCAGCTCGCTCCAATACTCTTTGACCAACACTGTGGGCAACCGAGATTCGAGCTCCCATGAGTTATGTTCAGGTCCACACCAAGCCCAACAAACAAGGTATTCCCTAACAACCTGCGACCGGAGAGTACACTCTCGGTGCTGAAGTAGGCACAGAATCTCGTATTGGTCATCGGTAGCAAGGACTGTCGGGGGTGGATGAATGGTTCCCTCTGTCGTGTATGGAGCCAACAGACTCACATGAAACACATCATGTATCTTCATAATCGGCGGAAGCAACAATCAGTATACCACTGGCCCGATGCGCACAACAATGGGAAATGACCCAATCCACTTTGGTAGAAGTTTTCGTGCCCCTGGTGACTTCAGCCAAAGATTCCTAGTGCTAAGGAGCACTTTGTCACCGATATCAAACGAGACCTCACGGTGACTTTTGTCGGCATATGCCTTTTGTCGTTGCCGAGCAGCTTGAAGGTGACCCTTTGCCTCCTGTAACATACACTCGACAAAGGCTTGATCAGAAGGAACATGTCCTCCCATACTCCCGCTCTTCACCAATGAAGATGATACAACTGGATGCCGACCACTGTTCAACACAAAAGGTGTGAACTTTGTAGAATCGTTCACTGAGTTATTCATCGCAAACTCTGTTGGTGCTAGGAGTTTGTCCCAGACATGCATGATAGGGTCCACATACATACGGAGCATTTGTTCTAGAGTGTAGTTCATGCGCTTTGTTTTTCTATCAGTTTGAGGGTGAAATGTTGTTGACATTTGTGACTCCCTACCAAAGTACTCTTGCATCTTTTACCATAAGTTACTAGAAATTTTTTTATCTCGATCGGAGAGAATGTGCAACGGCAAGCCGTAGTACTTTATGACACCCTTGATCGGAGAGAATCCCACTCGTCTCAAAGAAGAGATGAGCGGTCTCCTCTGTGTTCATGTCAGTGGTTGTAGGAATAAAGTGTATCATCTTTGTCAAAAGATCCACAACCGCTAGTATTGCGTCGTGGCCATGGGCCGTGTCCGGAAGACCTGTAATGAAGTCCATGCTGACGTACTCCCATGAAGTCCCCGGAATGGGAAGTTGTTGGAGGAGTCCAACAGGCTTCTTGTTACTAGCCTTGTTCCAAAGACATGGGTCCCATTTCATGCAATACTTACGGACATCGACACTCCATTGTGGCCACCAATGCGGGTTCGAGAGTGCTTGTCCGATCTTTCGAGGTTCCACATCACCTGCAACCGGCCGGTCGTAAAACTCGAAGATAATCTTTGCACTAAGGTCTCCCGAGTTCAACACAACAACTTGTTCTCAGTGCCAGAAGATTCCTACGGCCTCCACCAAGCCGTACTTGTCTAGATTTTGAGAGTCTTGAAACCAAGAATCCACATAGTATCCCATCTGGATCCAGTTTAAAGAACCGTTGTAATGGATTATCTCTCGCGGTGGTTGACGCAGAGGTGCAGGGGGATCTAGTGATTGTATTGTTGCTGTTGCAATGGCCATAAAACACCCACCGACCTTGGTGGTCATTTCATTTTCCACAGGCTGTCGGCTGAGTGGATTGGCCACATTGATACATCCTGGCCAATATTCTTATGTGAACGAGAATCGGCTCATGTATTCGGTCCAACGCGCTTGTCCTCTTGACAAGTTTGGTTGCGTTTGAAAAAACACGAATGGATTATGGTCGGTCACGACCGTCACACCCCCTTTAGCACCCTCGAGATAGCAACGTCGCATGTTGAAAGCGTGTACTACCGCAAGGAGCTCTTGATTCCCAATCGTATACTGCATTTCTGCGGGGATGAGCTTCCGGCTCTCATACGCAACTGGGTGACCGTTCTGCGTGAGGACGACTCCGATTCCTACTACCGACGCATCACATCGAACCTCCCATGGTTACAATGGATCCGGAAGGGCTAGGACAGGCGCTGTGGATAGAAGTTCTTTGACTTTGAGAAAAGCGTTCTCGCAATCTGATGTCCATTCTCAATGTATGTCTTTTTGCATGAGCCTGGTTAGTGGTGCTACCAGGTCAAATACCCTTTCATAAACCGTCGAAAGTAGTTTACAGAGCCGAGGAGATACCAAATTTTCCCAATATTGTCTGGGCATGGCCAGTCTGCAACGATTTGGACCTTTCGTGGGTCAACACTCATGCCGTCCTTGCCAACGATGTGTCCAAGATATTCAAGCTCATCTTGTACAAACTTGCACTTGCTCACTTTTGCATAGAAATTCTGTTCCCTAAGGATTGCGAGGACTTCGCGCAGATGTTCTATGTGATCTTCCATTGATTTAGAGAAAACCATGATGTTTTCCAGGTAAACCAAGACAAGCTGACCGAGTTGCTTGGCAAACATTCGGTTCATTTCTCCTTGGAAGGTTGCCGGGGCGTTCGTTAGCCCGAAAGAGAACACCCTGAATTGATAGTGTTCCTTGAGCAGTTTTGGGAACATCATCTTCCGTGATGCCGGTTTGATGGTACCCTGGGACAAATCCAAGGAAGAAAACACTTTTGCCCCTTGGAATTGGTGAAAAAGGTCCTCAATCCATGGTAAGGAGAATCAATTTTTCACCGTCAGCTTGTTCAACGCTTAGTAATCCATGTACATGCGTAAACCACCGTGCTTTTTGTTCACAAAAAGGATCGACGCACCGTACGGCAAGCTGCTTGGCTTGATGCACCCTTTTTCAAGGTAATCTTTGATTTGGCATTTGACCTCTTGCCTTTCCGCTGGACTAAGGTGATACATGGGTCTCAACGGAGGAGTTGCCTCCAGTTGCAGCATAATCGTGTGGCCCATGTGTCCTTCTGGTGGAAGCCCAGCCAGTGGGTCTTGGAATACCTCCAAGAACTCCGCCGATAGAGATTTGATCTCTTGTGGCATGTCTTCCTTCATGTCATCCTCCACTTTGTGTACTTGAGCCAAGAAGTATCGACAAATTTGTCAAATACGTCTCTTGACCTGCATCGCAAACAAGCTAGCATGGACTTTGAGTCCGGTCGGCGATAATTCCGTACTCGGAATCAACGTAAAGCAACGTTGTCCATTTTATAGGATCAAATGATTTGATTCAAAGCACATTAGAGCCTTGCTTTCACAGAGCCAAGGATCGCCTAACACCATGTCAAACGGGTCAAGCAAGTTGAGTACCTTTAACGTGACACTCTGTGTGTACCCTTGAATACAGTTTTTTGCTTTACAGGTACCGATCACGGGTACCGTACAGTTTTCACCGACCATACCTGTGCCATTCAATGGCTCGTACTTCAGGCCAACCTGTTGGATAAAGCCAAGGCTAACAAAGGAGTAGCCTCCTCCAGTGTCAGCAAGTATGTTCACGGGAGCACCAGCTAGGTGTCCTTTGAACTGCATCATCATGTTGCTTCCACTCTTTTGAGTGAACAGGCTCGACGATGGCAAGCCGAGTTTGTGACAAACACGGAATCTAGACAGCGGACGCCGTAGCTCCCATGATTCAACTACTCAGGTCCATATCTTGTGGGCACGTTTGAATTTCGCTAGTACCTTCCTGTCTTTAAATTTCACTGGGTTGAAATCATTGACTAAAGATACTACAAATGTGATTGAACTCATCGCTTTGAGGGTGTTTGCTTCAATAAATGTATTGCGCAATTCTTGCACAATGGTCGGTGTCGCCACCACTAAGCAGGTTCGGTCATGCATCTCATTCGGTGATGCAAGATTCATTGGGCAATGTCGATCACCAAGTACAGAATGAGGTTCAGTGAGAGGGGAGAAAACAATGGAGAATTTAAACTCGTCAAAAACTCAAATTGTTTAACATCCTTATCTAAGAATATGAATCCACACTCGTGATCCAGTTTTACCCCTAAGTGGTCCTCACTAACGTCACTCAGGGGTGGGGAAAACCCGCCCCACGGCCTTGTCCGTTACCACGGCCGGGCCCATTGCCTCGACCGCAACCCTGTCCACGGCCCTGTTCGCGGCCTCCTGCTTCACCCTCCCCACAAGGTGTTGTTGCTGCGGCTAACGCCCTTAAGTGTCCGGGCTGTATGCGGTTGTGGCAAAGTCCCTAGTGGAAGGCTGTGTTACGACGCTCACGCGCCACATGCAGCTGATTCATTGCCGCGGCCACGCTTATGGTTGGGGGGCTTGTTCCCACTAGTCTTCTTGGTGGAAGGGTTTGCCGGCTTCTTGCTCTTGACCCCGCCCTGCTTCCCGGCTGTCCCTCCAGCCCCTGTAGCATCCATGCGTGCATCGTGACCTTGCTTTGTACGCGCGTTCCGCCGTGTATCTGAGTAGTGCTTTGGGTTCGCCGAATACACTTCTCTCATGTAGTCTCGCAACACCCTCCAGCTTGTCTAAGCTTTGCCTGTTGCAATCGTGGTGGTCTTGTCCTTTAGCTTCTCGCTGGCAAGACCAATATGTAAGTACTCAAGCAGAAAGCACTCTGGGTACTTGAAGGTTTGGATACAGTCGCTCACGGTGAAGCTTTTTACTTCCTCCACAAGTGCGGTAAACTCGCTCAAGTAGGCCTCAAGCAAAATGCTCAGCTGCCTGAACTCCTTGATCTTGTGGAAGGCACGCTTCGCCTCCTTACGCTAGGTACACTTCTTATACATCATTGCATAGAAGGCTTCCCATGGCATGGGCTACAACTCAAGGTGAGGCCTTTGCGCACTCCACTCCTTGACCACGTACTTAAAGAGCTTGTCTTCAAGCTGAGTCGTGGCAAGATCACCCCACTGACTAAGTAGAGCCTTGTGGACGCGTAGGACGTACTCCATGCGGTTAAGCCAGTCAGTCAGCTTCACGTCCTTCTGGAAGATCTCCACACTATGGAGGAAGGACGTGTTCATGACCGGCCCCGAAGTCGTTGAGGTAGGAGAGTTGTTACTACAACCGATAGTGGCATCTGCATTTGTGGCGTGCTGCGCTTGCTGCTGCATCCGCACATGGGTCACTCTCTATAACGCCTTATCGTTGCATTGGCGGCTTGCCTCATGGGCGGCCAGGTACTGCAGTTTGCGATCACGGTACAGGTCCGTGATGCTCTGCCTTACGTGGGCTAGTAGGTTGGCGAACGTGAACTTAAGCTCTGATGTCATCACAACATCGACGATAGCGTCAAGGGCCTCGCGTTGTCCGTGCACCTTTCCCCACTACAGGAGGGTACGGTTCGCGTACACGCCTCCAAGGAGTCCCACCTTTTATAGGAGACTGTCGTCAGCGACGATGCTCGAGTTGTCGATGCCTTACCCCAATGCGGCCACATCTTGGGAAGGGGGATCTGCCTCCACTCCTCCGAGTGGTGCCATACCTCCACTGTCAGTGGTGATCTTGAGTCGGCCCGCCGCTTTCATCAGCAAAATCCGCAAGCCTGCGGTGATCATCGCAAATTGCCTTTGCGACATTGTTGTCCAGCTCGTTCTTGCGGGAGCTTTCTGCGTGACTGCTTTTGGCGCCCTTGCTGCTCTCAGTAGTCTCGCTACCGTCGGCAGCTTCAGGCAATGCGGCGAGCGCCTTGCCCTTCTCGAGAAATCGGCTTGAGTTTTCCGTACGATGATGGCGATGATCGCGATCCTCGTCGCCTTCGCCATCGTCGGAGTCGTGCTCTTCATCAGGGTCCCCCTCCGGGAGATCCTCCTCCATCGTGTTGCCCGTCATGTGGGGGTCGCCCATGTGCGCATTGACATTCCCGTTGAGCACTTTTGCGGCCTCCGCACGCTTCTCGGTGTTGCCAAGGTTTGCGCTGGTTGCCTTCGGCGGTACAGTTGCCTTTGGTTTGGCAACCGTGCTCGCGGCGGTGGATCCCAAGACTTGGAATTCACTGAGGGCGTGTGGTGAGGCCGTCACCACCTTGCCCTTGTTGGTCTTTGACGGTCCAGCACTTGCCATCTTTTCATCCATGCAACTAGTACGTGAAAGTTGTTTTGGGGATCACCCCTAAACTTCGGGAAAGGATCGCCTCCCACAAACTCCTTGCTCTCACGATGAGTGAGGCAATTATAAACTCAATTTCAATTTCCCTAGGCTGCCACGTCGACACAAGGTCGTGGTTTCTGGAACTAGACTTCCTAAGCCGTGACTCACGGCGATTGGCAAGGGCTAGTGCATAGGAAAACAAAAAACCAGAGTACCAGGAAATGACAAAAACAAATGTGAGTGCCGCTCACAAACTAGGACAAATAAAAGGGAAAGAAGTTCTAGTAATTCATAGTAATTCCTTCACTCCCTTCTCTAGCTTCTTGTCCTCCCTTTGTCTTCTGTCTTCCTTGGTCTCCTCTTGAGTCTTTTGTGCGCCTCGCGCCCCTTGGCAGCGTCTTCCTTGAAACGATGGCGTTGGAGTGTGGTCAAGACCCTTCAAGGTGACACCCTCCTCCTTTTTAGGGTGCTCTCAGGTTGTGAGAGTCTTTGGTCTTGGGAAAGGGAGTTGCCCTATTTTTTTGGATGAGGGAGGGAGAAGGAGTCTTGTACAAGGGGAGGATTTTGTGTTTTTTAGGGTGGGAACTCCCCACCGTGCCCCACAAAAATCCTTCAAGCCCCATGGAAGTGAGGAGAGGCTGGAAGGAAGTAGCTTCACCAAGTAGAGATTTGTTCTAGCTCTCCAACGCACTTTACGGCGCTTCAATCCGTAAAGCATTGATGCCATAGTCCCTGTTGGCGTTTTTGCTGCTGCTTATAGCTGCCGCTGGCATTTCATACATGGCATAGCCACCGTTTCTGTTGAGCCCTTAGTCGCGGGGGTCGTCTGGCTCTGAGAACCACTGTAACATGTCGAGTCTCCAGCTCCTGCTCTGAAGTCATTGTTGGAGTTCGCAGAATGGCGTTCTCAGTCCACGTCAGGGGTTTACCCCCTTCGCAAGACTGAGGGGCAATCGTCATCAATGACCCAGAGCAGGGAGACTCGAATACTTTGAGTCTACGGAGGCCCATTTTCGTTTTAAACCTTACCCCTGGTTTTGGGACCCAAACCGGGGGTTTTTACCTCGAACTCGTGCATTCCCATGAGCTTTCCGGTTTTGAAACTCATAGTCTTTCCTAAACGGACTTGAGTTTCGTTTTTTGACGCGTCAGCGTGAAATCGTTGTGTGTGAGACACAATTGGCGATTTCGCGCCGACTCCTCTCGTGCGCTTCCCTCGTCCTCGCTCTCACCCTTGCTCCCCCTATCCCTCGTCCTCGCTTGATTTCTTGCAAGGAGGGCAAGGGGGGGGAGGGCATGAGGCCACGAGGCCTTGCCCTCGAGGCCCTTGTGGCCCCTCAGCGGCCGATCGGGCTGAGGCTGCGATCGGTGGCTGGCGGCTGGCCAGCTGGTGGCCGGACGGTCACTTGGTTGGCCGCCGGCCGTCCAGCCGGCCGGCAGTCAGCTTGCCGGCGGCCAGCAAAGTGTTGGCCGTCGGCCAGCCCTTGCTGACGGGAGGGGTGGTGCACAACCACCCCTCGCTTCAGCGAGGAGGGAGGGCCGAACCGGCCCTCCCGCTACAAGTAGAGAGCTGGTGAAAAATAGTACGCTTAGCAAAGTGGGCATCCATCTTGCATAAGAACTTGCCAACATGATCTTATAAGAATGTGTGCACGATGTGACAAGGCTGACGCTTCAACATCACCAGCCACAGGCACACCACCAGGGCAACATTGCTCTTTTTTGTGGAGGCTATAGACCCACTACATCCGGGTGAATTCATCAGTCAAGGTGAGGACATATTGACCCTGATCTAACAGGGACTTGGTTGGGAGAGGATCGAGAAGGTCCGAGTGGACTAGCTCTAGTGGACGTAGTGCCTGGAAGAGGAGTCTGGGCAAGAGCAATGATGATTATTACCCTAGGCACAAAGAAGACCATCGATTCTAGGCAGGGTCTTAAAGGAAGTCGCGTCAAGACTGAGGGCTGGCTCAGTTCAAATGAGCTTGTAAACATTGTTTGAGGTCACATGGTTGAGGCGACGATGCAGCAAGCACTGGTGCTCCGGGGAGAGGACACCAATGAAACTCAAAAAAGAGAGTGAAGGAGAAAAAACAAGGGGAATGTGACAAGAAACATGATAGAGTTCATCAATTATGGAGGCCTGAAGCACTATGGCACATGTTTCAAGAGCAGTCACTGAGGCAGATTCAGCAGAGTGCTAAACAGTGAAACTCATCCTGGTGTAAACATGAACAGATAGCAGGTTGAGCTCAAGAGTAGGGAGAAAGAGCAAATTGGAAATGTACAAGGGGCCAGACGGACCATCAAACGGCACAACCTGAACTCCTTACACAAGCAACATCATACAAGACCTTATACAAATGGACCAAACAGACGCAACGGGTGTGAGCACAATGAAGTCACTAGGACAGCAAGTCATGTGATGGATGGCACTAGAGAAATTGATCCAGTGCCACTTAGCTCACGACCACTTCTTGTGTCATGCTAAAAAGCATGTCACAGAACACTCTGCCTTTGAAGGAATTGTAGCAGAGGACTGAGGAGATACACAAATAGCACGGATTTGTGACTCGTTTTGCTAGTCGAACCTGTCATGTCCATCCTCATTACAAGTCAAATGAGCTTCCCCACAAACATCATCACGGGCAACAGACACAATAGGAAAAGGTGTGTCGGAACCATTTTGCTATGGCAACACACTCGCACCTCCCTAAGTAATAAGGGCCAACAGCCGACGAAGCTCCATAATCGTGCGATCATGAGGGTCTAGATCACCTCTATTTCCTAGTGAAGCGGATGCATCTGCTACAATCTTGGTCGCGACGCGCCCCGTCCATGTGTCACTGGTGGACATCTGCTACGCCTGTGCTACCTGGAGGCTGCGCATGATCTTGGGCTAATCAAGGGATTACTCACACTCATTGTAGCAGTGAGCGCCTCCACAATTGTAACAGTGGACAGAACATCCACTCCCACTGGTCACTAGCTGCTGCTGTTGGTGGTGTTCCTTGCCGCGTCGCGTATACGGTAGTGACTTTGATAACTCAAAAAGGTCCACACGGTAGAAGCTTGTAAATAGCTTTACATGGTCTAAGTGTGCCCCCATCATGATGGTGTCGAGTGCCCACAAATGCGTCCGGCCACCAGTTCCAAGGGAGTTATTCCCGCGCCACCGATAGTCAGCTGCAAGCTTTGTGGGACCCTGACAAAGGGAGTGAAACTCATGTAGTCAAGCCGCCCTCATGGAATAGGTCTCTGGAACGAGCTGTATTAACTAGCTCCTAGCCCTGGCATGGGTCTGCCCCAGTCTCGGTCCCAGTCTCATCCAGGAAGGGGCAGATGTTGACCACGGTCTCCCGTGACATGGCATAGAGCAGACCGCGCATTGATCTCGCTTCCGTCTGGACCTTGTTAACTTTGCGAGTCTAGCACTTGCTGTGGTAGTAGGGCCAGACACCCTGAGAATTGACCCATACTTGAAACAAGGCTTCCCAGCAATGGAAGACCTCATTGCTACCATAACAAGGTGGAGGTATCTCAAAGTCCTTTGGTTGTCGCTTTGTGGAGAGGGCAACCTCAGGCTCGGGAGATGGTGGACAGGGTATAGGGATACCATTGGTTATAGAAACGCCACAAAAAATGAACGCTACTGAACGACGTGCATGATCTTGATGGCGAGAAGGTGGCGGGGTGAGAGGCTGTGACCCAAGACATACCTCACAAATGCTCATCCTCACATGTCATATTGTTTATCTCCTCCTGGTCCAAGGTGTCAATGTGTGATGAGATGTATCACGGTTGCGGTGCTGTGTAAGGTGTAGACTTCTGAACGGATGGTGCATCTTTGTTTAATCCTCTTGGTGGTTATTATAAGTCCCCTAAACGACTCATGTTTAACTCCACGATCTCCTACAGTACGTCGGTGTGCCACTGCTACTGCCGGCGCATGTCATCCAACGTCCCAAGAATCATCGATCGCGAGTGACTGCGACCATGGACTCATGATGCCCGAAGAGGAGGTAAAGGAGGGGCCTCCTAATCCCTTGCCTTTGTCACGGATTGGCGCAATCACAATGCTCAGTATGGGACCAAGTGTGAAAATGGTCCAAAGATATCAAAATTGTTTCTTGAGGGTTCAGAACGCTATAGAAATTTTGACGTTTGACCCAACAATTGTTGACGTCAGTATTGCACACGTTAGCATTATTGATGATGACGCCAAAAATCATTTTCTTTGCCAGCGTATTCTACCCTAGCGTATTTAACACTAGTGTTTTCTACGCTACCAATTGCTTTTTTCTTTCAGTCACACGGGCAGTGCGTGGCCGGGGGAGGGGGGTGATCGTGCACCTCCTGCTTGTGGCTGTGCAAGGGCTGTGCAGGCTTGTGCAACTATTGTGTAGTATTGTATAGCTTTTGTGAAACAGCACAAAAGAGCTAGTGCACAGAACTACTAATCAGCAATTGCTACACAATAGTAGTGTTACACAAGACAGAAGCCGCTGAAACTAAGGCTATTATTGCGAGTGTGGTAGTGTCGCGGCCACCACCATTGCTTTTGTGTTATTGTAGCCTCCACTGTTGCTACAGTGTTGCTACTGCTACTATTGATTTTATTCCTGTAGCAGTTGTAGTACTAGTACCGCCTCTACTACTGCTGATGTGCTACTATTGTTGCTTGTGGCTACTGATTTCGATGGTGCTACTAGTTGCCGCCGCTGTTGCGCGTTGCCATTACTTGTAGCTGCTGTTGAGAGCAACTTTTACGAGCTCCTTCTCCCCTTTTTTCTTCTCTTCAAGGGTGATAGCAAGACACGGCTACTGCTATCGCTCTGCTTCGTGGTTGTAGTTCCTCATTGCCACACCTCCTCTTCCTACGGTGGTGGCGGTTTCGTGGTGACACCGCTTTTGCTAGCATTGGGTCCCACGATACAACCACAGGGACTCTCACTGCAGGTGCTACGTCTCTGTAGGGAAACTCACCGAGAGGTCTCACTGCTATGATACCATGAGAAATAACTAGGAAGCTTCCTAGCTGTGCTATTACTCACGTAGGGACACAGTCCAGTCAGCTGGTGCACAAGCAAGCACAAAGGTGCAAGAAACAACAAGGGCTAGGCTAGGAAGATGTGCAAAGTCTTCTTAGCTCTAGTATCTTAGTAATGTAAAGGGGAATGACAACTGATAGGCACACAACACAAAAACCTATTGCGGTGTAGAGCAGGTGACGCATGCCTCTATGTCAGTTTGTCCTGATACCTGCCCAAAACCATTGTTTTGGCTGTAACCTTGCGCACATGCATCCAAATGCAACATCATTTGAACCTAGAGATACAGAATCTTGAGCCAGAAACTATGACAGGTCATAGATATAGGTCTGAGATTGATGAGTGAACACACAATGCGAAAAACACGACTTGAACTACATAGCCAGCCGACCGAGAAAGCTCTAGCAACTGTAGAAAAACCTTAGAGCACCCCACCAAGCACCCAGGAAGTTGTGGCGGCTGTCTGGCAGCTGGTGGTGGGTGAAGCCACCAACTTTTGGTGTTTCGGCGCACGCTGGGTCCGCATCTGGGATCTGCATGAGCATGGACATGGCCAAGAAGTCACAGTATGTTGTACAAAAAGATCGGGATGACTCACATGACAATGTCCCCCACTCCATTACCAGCAAAAATTCACCAATTGTTGGCTCAGAGCCACATGATGATGCTCCTCCATGTACTCTTGCTCATGGGAGCTCTGGTCCCTAGACACTTGAGGATGCTAAGGCCATCTCCGTATGTATTGCAGTTGTGGAGAAATGGAATTTCCGTAGCGAGCTGGGTGTTGATCCTTCGGGGGCCTCTTGACCAGGCTAGTCATGTGTCGTGGATAGTAGCCGCCTTTGGTTGATGCCGTGAGGTCGGGCTTGACCCTTGGGTGGTGGTTTGGTGTCAATGTGCTCCTCGCACGCTCTGCAGCATCCTCACCGGCGCTCGCTCTCAAAACTACACATGTGTACTGTTTTTCAACTAATTTCTCAAGCAAGCATGTTTTTGTCTCACCGTGGCCATGGCGCATCTTCTGGGGAGTCTGAACGTCTTTACACGTCAAATTTCCTACGAAATGTGATTTCATAGGTTGTCTCAGTTGGCTATTCCTACCGATAGTCTCTTTTATTTCTGGTGTATTTCACTCGGCAGAGAGCACGACTGGCATATGCCAAGCGGCCCATCTGTCACTTACAACCATGACGTATGTGCAGCAAGCCCATAGATCTGCGTGTGTGACACCCATTCTTACATTCTCCCATGACCCACAAGTGAGGCACACACAAGGGACATAAGGTATGTGAAAAACTGGTCCAAAACTGGTCTTTGATTTGGCGACATTGTTGAGTAAGCTGATGCACTAGCAAGCAAGCAAGTACAAGGAACATAACGGGTTTGGCTAGGGAGAATCACAAAGTCTCATAAGCTCCAACAGCTTCGTAATACAGAGAGAGATGGACAATAACAAGCGCACAACATGAATACATGTCGCGGCACACAACATGAATGCGTGCCTTGGCGCACTGGGGGTGACGCACGCAATAGCGTCACTTGTCCCAAAATTGGTTGTAACTCTACATATAGGCATCAAAACGCAACACCATTGAAACCTATATATTCAAAATCTTGAGCCGGATGCTTCTGTCACATACATGACTCTAGCACCGATTAGTGGACACAATGTATAAAACATGCAAACCAGGCCTGAAAACCGATCCACCAAGAAATCAAGACATTTTAAGTAAACTGCAACAAGCACCCGGGATGCCTTGACAATAGTCTTGCAGATGCTGTTGCGTGGGGCCACCACCCTTTCGTGCTCTAGTGCCAACTAGATTTGCGTTAGGGATCTGCACAAGCATGGACATGTCCGACTGGTCATAGTATACTATACTAATAGACGGGGACAACTTACAACTATCTCGCTTGATGGTATGCATGTCCACACATGTGTTGAACTAATACAAAGGTGCAACAAGATGCTCAACAGTTCATGCGCAAACACCTCACTCCTAGCCACTTTCACGCCAAGGGCAAAACCCAATGGAGAAAATGGCCACCATGAACTTTCTGTGTGCCATTGCCTTGGTCTGGAAGTCAACCCTATACATGCCGACCTAGATGACGGAGATCACTTGTTGCTCCACAAGGGCATGCACAAAATGATTCTAAACAATGATGTGCTTTGTGGATTCATGGAACACACCTGAGTTATTTGTCATGGCAAGGCACGGATTTACAAAACTCAAGGAACACACGCTATAGTCCTGCCTGCTCAGAAGCCCTAATACTTTGCACAACATACCCAACTTCTGATGAGATTCGTGCAATGTAGCATTGCTTTCCGTTATGCCACGATACAGCTGTGCCACCTGGATGGAACACATAGCATGTTCGAATTTGACTATCAAGGATCCAAGCCTTGCCACTATTTCTGTAACGATTGACCACCACCAAACGCTGCCGCCAAAAAAAGAGTCGAATATACAATGTAGAAATTGTTGTGATGTGAGTCATCCACGTCTGTTTGTATAGCTTATTGTGACCACTTGGCCGTGTCCATGCTTATGCATATCCCTAATGTGGACCCAGTTGGCACCGGAGCACCGACAGGTGATGGCTCCACCCACCACCAACTGCCAGAAAGCTGCCACGAGTCCCTGGTGCTTGCTGGGATGCTCTGCATTTTTTTTACAATCGCCATATTTTTCTCCGTGGACTGGCTTTTATGCCTGATTTGCATGTTTTTTATTGTCTGTCCATTGATGGATGCCGGATCTGTGCGTGACCAGTCATAGTGTTTAGCTTGAGATTCGACATCTCGAGGTTTAGACGATGTTGCGTTTGGATACCTGTGCGGAGAGTTATGGTCAGAACAATGGTTTTTCGACCGGTTTTAGGTTCAACTGACACTACCGCGTGGGTCACCTGCCATGCGCCACTACAGGGATTTACGCTGTGTACTTGTAAGCTGTCATTTCTCTCTACATTACTAAGTTATTAGAGCTTATGAGACTGTGCGCCTCTCCCTAGCCACACTCTTGCTGTTCCTTGCACCTGCTTGCTTCCTTGTGTGCCAGCTGACTGGATAGTGTCGCCATGTCAGGAGAAACAAGGTCAAGAAGCCTCCTAGTGATTTCTCTTGGTATTAGAGCAGCAAGACCCCTATTACAGAGCTGCGCCGTAGAGATGCAACATAGACAGCAGCAGTGAGAGTCACAGCCGCCGCCGCATCCTCGGATCCATCGCAGCCGACGTTAACAGCAACGGTGACATCACAAATCGTCACCACCGTTGTAAGAGGTGATGCGACAGTGACAAGCTCTAGCAGCCATGCCAAGCAAAAGCAGCATCACTGGGTTGCAGCAGCAGCTGTGTATGGCTACCAGCCTATACATAAAAAAGGAAGAGGAGAAGCACCTCGCGGTGACCGCTGCGAGCAGTGGCAGTGCGCAGCTGCGGCAACAGCATGTAACAGCGACGGAATCAGTAGCCTTGAGCAGCACCAATAGCATAGCAGCAGTAGCAGAATCAGCAGTAATGCAACAACAACATTGCAGCCGGTGTAGCAACAATAGCAATAGTAGTAGCAGCATTCGCACTGTAGTAGTGGCAATGGCTACAGCAGCACGACAGTAGTTGTGGTGGCCATAGCAGCAGCAGATCCATCGTAGTAGCAATATCGTTCTTGCACAACATTGCTGCTACACAGCAGTGCTTTTTTGTAGCTTTACTATGCACCTAAACAGAAACTACGTAGCACTACGCAAGCCTACTAGCCCTTGTGCATCCGCGAGCAGGGGACAACGCGATTTCCCCATCAGTCATGCGGGGTCCGCGTGACTAAAAGAAAGAAAAGTTGGCGTAAAACGCGCCTACATAAAAAACACTAGCATTGTTTTACTAGTGTACAAAATGTCGAGCTCATCATGAGGTGTGATGACTTTAATTTTTTTTAGGTCATAACGTCAATTCACCATATTGCCCGGTAAATTCGGTCATTGAGCAATTTTGAATTCAGTAATGCTTAGATTTGTCACTGCTTGTATTATTTTCTGTTTTCGTTAGATTCGTTCAATTTCTGATGGTCATCCATTTAATTCAGCGACGGGTCCAACTCGTTTTCTCAATTTGGCGAATCAAGCTCGTCGCAAGAAAAATCTGGCCTGACAGATTGCGCGTGTGGACAAGCGATCTGTGAGGACAGCTTAGGACGCACGCGTGGGCTGTCCATGTGGTCCATTTTGACCATGTGGACAGGGCACCGTGTGCACTAGACATGGTTTAGCGAATTGAATCACTGAACCATGCTGTGTAGCCTGGCAGCCCCGATGGCGACATGCGAACCCGACTCCTTGTGAAACGTTGCAGTCACATGTATGTACAACCCTATGGTCCTACAAGATAGGGAGGCAAGGTAGCCCAGTAAGAAACACAACAAGTGTCACATTAAATTCGATGTATTTGTTCTAGAATTATTGTGGTGCCTGTTTGAATTCGTCAAAAAGTAAAGATCGGCAAAATTCGTCTAGCTGAAGGATATTCAATATCAAATTTACTAGGTCGTAGGATATCTCAACATTTCAACTACTCAAGAAACCCTAACTGTTTTGTGTTCAGAGCATTTTGACGTTTGACCCCATAGTGAGCACTACGAAGCCGCCTATGCGTGACAAGGGCAAAGGGCTAGGAGACCCCTCCTCTTCCTCCACTTCGGGCATTATGAGTCCACGGTCTCCGTCAATTATGATCGATGAGCTTCTTTGGTTGTAGGACAAGATGGGCCGACAACAACAACTGTAGTTTGATGCATTGCAGGAGATCATGGAGTTACTACGGGGTCCTTCAGGGGCCTTGAGGATCTACTAGAGCTACACCATCCATTCAACAGTCTACACCCTACACAGTGCCGTGGCCTCAGCATCCCTAAACACAGGTTGACACATGGGATGAGGAGGACATAGAGGATGAAACACACGAGCACAAGATTTGTGTGCTTGAGGAGTGCATTTGTGAGCTACGTCTGGGGTCCCATCTTCTCACTCCGCCACTTTCTCGTCGTCCAGATCAAACACGTCATTTAGCAGCATTCACTTTTGACGGTGTTTCTCTCACTAGTGGGCTCCCTGTATCCCGTCCACTGTCTTCTGAGCTTGAGGTTGCCCTCCCCACAGAGTGGTGACCAACGGACATTCAGACACCTCCCTCAATTGTTGGGAGACCTTAACTATGGTGTGAGCAGATTTTAAGCTCGTGTGGCAATACTACCACAGCCAATACTAGATCCGCGATGCTTACCAGGTCCAGACAATAGTGAGAGCGATGTACGGTCTCCTGTATGCCATTCTGCAAGAGACTAAGTCCGATTTCCGACCCTTCCAGGGAGAGACCAGAACCGGGACTGGAGCAGGTCCGCGCTAGGGTTGGGAGTTGGCCCTGACACTTCTTGCTGTGGAGACACATGCCACAAGGGCACCCCAACTACGTGCATTTTACTTCCTCTATAAGGGTCCAACAGAGCTGGGAGCTGACTACTTGAGGTGCACGATGCGTCTTTACATGCGTCCTCGGACTGGTGGCGAGACGCAATTGTAGACACCCGACACCATAATGATGGGGGCACACTTGGACCACATGAAGCTCTTTATGGACTTGGACCGTGCTGATCTCTCCGAGTTTTCAGAGTCACTACAACTGCTTCCTTGGACCCATCACTACTTCCTTCAGGTCACATTGACTCATGAGGCTGCCATCTCCCATCAGAATAGTCCACTTGGTGTAGAAGTGATCGCGATCCCTCCTAGGCCTATGTCCCACCTCACCAGTCCCACCTCCACCACTTCCTCCTCCTCCTCCTCTACCTCGAGGTGCCACACTCATGGCGTTAGAGCATCGGCATAGCGGAATAAATGGAAGAAGTAACATGGAAGGGATAGCAGTAGCAGCCGAAAAGTAGTGGCAATGGAAGTTATGTCCATTACTACAACTGTGGAGGTGTTCATCGCTACACAGAGTGTGAGCAACCCCTTGACTGGAATCAAATCATACGCAGCCTTCAGGCAAGGCACATGCAGTAGATTTCCTCAAGTGCCACACAGACGGGATGCGCCGTAACCACGACTACAAGAGACGCATCCGTTTCACCAGGCAGCAACGATGATATGGACCCTCTTGACCATACCATCATGGAGATTCGTCAGCTATTGGCGCTTCGTGCTCAATGAGGTGCGAGTGTGTTGTCACAGCCAAGTGGTCCCAAGGTAGCTTGTCTTACTACGTCTATTGTTCGTAATGATGCTTGAGGTGGAGCTCACTTGGCTTGCCATGAGGATGGATTTGATGGTACCGACTGACTTGACGAGTCACACGCCCATGCTGTTCATCGTTGTCCTGAGTCCTATGATACGCTTCCAGTAGAGGCAGAGTGTTCTAGGGCATGTTGTTGAATGTCGACGGCTTGTCGTGAGACGAGTGGTACCTGGATTATTGACTTTGGTACAACACATCACATGAATTGTCATGGTAAAGAGTTCGTTGTGCTCCATCCAGTTGCATCCTTTCGGTTCATTCACACAGGGTCTGGTTAGTCATTGCATGTGCAGGGAGATGGGATTGTGCCGTTTGATTGTCCATCTGGCCCCTTGTATACTTCAGATGTGCTCTTTTTCCCTGCTCTTGAGCTCAGCCTGCTCTCTCTTCGTACATGCACCAGGATGGGTCCCACTGTTGATAACTCTGCTGACTCTGCCAAAGTGACTGCTCTTGACACACGTGCTATTGTGCTTCATGTGTTTGTTGTTGATGATCTCTATCGTGTGTCTCATTGCATTTCCTCTGCTTCTTCTTGCCCTTTCTCTCTCTTGCGTGTGTTTTTCACTGGTGTTCTCTCCCCTGAGCACCAGCGCTTGGTACATCGTCGCCTCTGCCACATGAGCTTAGACATTGTGTCCAATCTCATTCGAACTCAGCCAGGCCTCAATCTTGACGCGGCTTTCTTTGAGAAGACGCCCAAGTCCAAATGTCTTTTTTGTGTCCAGGGTAAGATGCATCTATGCTCTTACCTTGACTGCCCCTTTAGGGCACTGCGCCCACTAGAGTTGGTCCACTCGGACCTTCTCGGTCCTCACCCACTCGAGTCCCTCTCTGATTGGGGCCGAAATGTTTTCACCTTGACTGATGACTTCACCCGGATGCGGTGGGTTTACAGCTTTTGCCACAAGAGCGATGTCGCGCTAGTGGTCCGCATGTGGCTTGTGATGGCTGAGTGTAAGTCTTGTCACATCCTGCACACGTTTTGCTTGGATTGTGGTAGCGAGTTCTTTGGCGAGATGGAGGCCTACTTTGCTGAGCACAATGTTTTTCACCAACTCTTTGCCCCTGCAACACCACAGTAGAACAGTGTGTCTATGCGTTGAAACCGCACCATGGAGGATGCAGTTTGCGCCATGCAGTCTGAGTGCGGTCTTCCACAGTCCTTTGTCTTTAAAATCTTCTCCTATATGATGTGGGTCTGGAACCGCTTGCCGCATGGTCTGATTCCAGACCATGTCACACCATATGAGTTGTGGTTCGGCCATCGTGCTGATCTCCGTCTCGCCCGCACTTGGGGGTCCCTCGCCTATGTGTGGTACATCGAGGACGACCAAGGGTCCAAGGTCTCACCTTGGGAATGCATGTCCACATTCCTCGGCATCTCCCCACAGTCTAAGGCCTGGCACTTTTAGGACCCTACTCGCTATCAAATTATCGAGTCTCAAGATGCTCTCTTCTTTTAGGCTCTCACCTACCGCGAGTTGTCCAACATTCTGTCGCTAGCCGCCGACCACATTCCTAAGTGTGTGGCCTCCCGGTGGATGGGGGAGTCTAGTCTTGCAAAATGGAGGAGTCTAGTCTTGCGGATGGGTCCGTCCGGGCCTCCTCACTTGCGTTCCGGTTCCTGTCTGTTAACGATCTGGCCAACACGGCTATGGGTCTAGTAGCCTCATCAGTCCCCCTCGGCACACCTGATCCCATGGCGGTATCAGACCCCTTTGGAACACCTGACCACGTTCCAGTGTCATCCCCCTCGGACACACGTGGTCCAGTGCCGGTGTCAGACCCCTCAGGCACACCTTATCTGGTGCCCGTGTTGGTCCCCTCTGACACATCTGATCCCATGCCAGTGTCGGTCCCCTCTAGAAAACCTGACCTCGTACGAGTGTCAGTCCCATCTCGCACATCTCATCTCGTGCCAATTTCAGTCCCCTATGTTACACCTGCTCTCGTGCATGCACCTTTTTCCCTTGGGGCTATGGCCCAACAGCCTTCTCCACAGCCTGAGGTGAGTGCGTCTACATCGGACTACTCTTGCGATTCCGGTGGTTGTCTCTGACCACTAGCCTCCAGGGCTCAGCACAATGCTGACTTAGCGCCTAACGCTAGACTTGTAGTGTTCGAAGTGGCGAGCCTCACACAAAGGCCCTTGGCTTGAGTGTCCAGGCAGACTACACAGATGTGTGTCCAGCATGTCCTGTCGGCCACGAGTTGGTCTCTTGGGAGTTCTCGGTGGCTTGCGATGTCGCACCGGACCTTATCATGGTCAGACCAAGTCCGGAGGCATTTGTCTTAGCCACCCGGAGCTCTCCCTTGATGATGCCTGATCCAGGCACCTTGAAGGAGGCAGTCTCAGCTCAAGATGCAGACTTGTGGCACACTACTTGTGAGGATGATTTGAGAGCCATCCGTGAGCACAACTTCTATGAGCTTGTCGACCTCCCGCCTTGGCTAAATGCTACTCAAGCCAAGTGATTCTTTCGCAGGAAGGTGAAACATGATGGCACACTAGATCTCTACAAGGCTCTCTTGACACCCTATGGGTTATTGCAGGTTAAGGTTGCAGATTTTACTGACACCTTTGCACCCGTGGGTCGCATGACCACCTCTCGCGCTTTGTTCACGGTTGCTACTATCCACGAGTGGGAGTTGCACCAGATGGATGTGAACAACGCGTTCCTCCATGGCACCTTAGAGGAGGAGATCTACATGGTCCGTCCACCTGGACTCGAGGTCGTTAAAGGTCTGGCACTTACGCAAGGCATTGTACGGCTGGAAACAATCACCCAGATGCTATAACATGGAGATCACCGGCACGATGACACGTGACGGTTATGTGCAGAGTGACTTTGACCCCTCCCTTTTCTTTCAGACGCATGACGGTTATGAACTGAGAATTGTATGACCATCCTAGTCTATGTGGATGACCTCCTGATTGCGTCTCCTTCTATGGAGGCCGTGAAGGAGGCCAAGGCAGTCCTTTAGGCTGCCTAAAAGATGAAGGACCTTGGTCCTCGAGCTCTGTTTCTTGGGATGGAGACCGTGCGTGATTCTCAGCACTGAACACTCTTGCTGTATCGGGCACGTTACACCCACGTTGTGGGGGAGTGGTTTGTTGACCTCCTTAGTGCAATTCCCATAGCCTCCACCCCCAACACACCTGATGGGCATAATGGTATGAAGTTGGATGACCCAATAGAGCTGGGGGAGACAGTGGACATGACCCTGTACTTACACCTGATTGGCTCTTTGATGCACTTGGCCACTAACACACGATCGGATATTACCTTCACTGTCAAGCTCCCGGCACAGTTTTCACAGTTTCATTGGTCAAGAGCCCTTAATGTTGTGTTGTACGTGGTCTCCACATCATACCTCAGACTCTGCTTTCGACGAGAGTGTTCGGTGGTAGTCAACTACTACACAGATAGTGACTGGACCTGGAATCCTGATGGGTGCAGTCGGACAGCGTGCCACAACGGCAAGAAGGACTGTATTGTACGTAGCTCATCAGAGGCTAAGTATGTTGCTCTAGGGGCTGGGGCTACTAAGGCGGTATGGCTACAACGTCTGTTTCGTGAGTTGAATCACTTTGTTCTTTTTGTCATTTTGTGCTGTGACAACGATAGTGCTCTTACCATTGCAGTGAACTCTAGTGTGTTCCGTGAACGCATGAGGCCCATTGCTGCTGAGCATCACTTTGTGCGTAATCTTGTGGAGTGATAGGTGATCTTTTTCATCTGGGTCGGTACGGACATGCATCGGTTTGACTTCTTGACCAAGGCACTTGTGCACGGAAAGTTCATGTTGGCCATTCCTTCTGTCGGGCTTCGCCCCTTGCCTGAGAGTGGCTGAGAGTGGGGTGTGTGAGCATGGAATGTTGAGCATCTTATTGCAAACCGATGTCAGTTTTGCACGTGTATGAACATGCGCACCATCGGGTCATGGGGGAGTGTTGTGATGTGAGTCGTCCCCGTGTGTTTGTAGTGCTTACTGTGACCACTCAGCCGTGTCTATGCTCGTGCAGATCCCTGGTGTGGACCCAGCTCGCACCGGAGCACCTATGGGTGGTGGCTCCATCCACCAACAGCTACCAGGCAACTGCCGCGACATCTCGGGTGCTTGCTGGGATGCTCTGCAGTTTTTCTCCACTCGCTAGAGGTTACTAAGTGGATTGGCTTCTGTGTCCGATTTGCATGTTTTGCATCGTTTGTCCATTGATGGATGCCAGACTTGTGCGTGTGACTCGTCATAGCGTTTGGCTTGAGATTCTACAACCGTAGGTTTGGACGGTCTTGCGTTTGGATACCTGTGCGCAGAGTTACAACCAAAATAGTGGTTGTGGGCTGGTTTCAGGACAAATTGACATTGTCACGTGCGTCACATGCCATGCGATGCGGCAGGTATTTATGTCGTGCTTGTTGATTTTCATTTATCTCTGCATTACTAAGCTATTAGAGCTTATGAGACTTTGCGCATCTCCTTAGCCTGACTCTTTCTGTTCCTTGCACTAGCTTGCTTGCCAGTGTGCCAGCTGACTGGACAGTGTTGCCACGTTAGCAACAGCAAGGTTAGGAAGCTTCCTAGAAATTTCTCTCCAAGCCTTCCTACTATGTTTGTAATAGTTGACCACCAACAAATGGCCGTCGAAACAATAGTTCCAAGTACCGTGTTGAAGTTACATACTAGATGACTTGTATAGTTGCATGCAGCAGTCTCGTCCAAGGACATAGCAAGAACCGTGCAAGGATGTTGACGACGAAGGCAATGCCAGGTCGTATGGTCACTAACGAGTACATACGAGAGCTAATGAGGCAGAAGCATTACAAACCATATCAAAGAATTGACATTATTGGGGTGAATTCGAATTGATGTTGCATCGTTATAAAGATGTGCTTCCCTTGTTCTTGAAACCCCCTCCTTCTTGGCAAGGTTTGTAAAATGCATTGGTGATATTGCAAATCCACACGCGTTGTGTGGAGATGAAAACTGAAGGATGTCGGCCACAATCTAGCAGTTGTATTCTACTTTATCTTCTCTTGCCAATTTCCTTTCCATTTTTCGCAAAACATTTCAAATTTTAAGTAAATGAAGAATCAACAAACATGCTTTAAACCCTTATGTAGGAAAGGGTTTATGGCTATCATTCTGAACGGGGAATGGTTTTTGGCAGGTTCCCTTTCAATCATGGGGAAGTCTCAGACCACCGAATCGAAATCACAATCCCATAGCGATGTTTAGCCAAAAACCATCACAAGCCCTTTTTGGAGGTGGTTTTGATAGCATTAGCAAGGAACATTGCCGTGAATAGCTTTACCCTTCATTCCACAATTTTCCAAACTGTTCATATTTTGAATCACAGATCAGTAATTCTTTCTTTTTTCAGTTGTTGGGTAGATGGTTGTTTTTGTATCTATGAATGGGGGAATCACTGTTTGATAGAGAAATCTAGATCGGCCTAATTCCGTTGTACCCACTGTTTGGGCCTCCAAAATTTTGGCTGGCCAGTTCTCGCACATTTAAGACACAGTATTCACTTTATACAAAAAATAAGTGCAATACCCACTTTTTTTTCGAACCGCCGGAGATCATGCATGGCGCACCCACTATTGCGAAAACATTCATGCTACACTGGTTCCAGACGAATTAGTTCAACGACTGTGGGTATCCGAAGTATGATTTTCTAAGTTTCATTGGTTTCATGTCATTTTTTGTTTATGAGAACATGTAAGGAAGCTTCCTAGCAATACTCCCGTTGACCAGGCGTCAGTGCCTGATCAGACGGTGACGACAGTCACAAGTCATGCATGCAACGGCAAGAGTTTGGCTTGGGGACACAAGGCAAAGTATCTGAATGCTTCAATAGCATTTGCAGAGAGTGATAACAAATGACAGGTCCATGGCATAAATACCTGCCGCGGTGCACAGCAGGTGTCGCACGCGGCGGTCCAAGAGCTGTCCAAAAACCGGCCCAAAACCATTGTTTTGGCCATAACCCTGCGCACACATGTCAAAATGCTACACCGTCTGAACCTAGACGTCCAGGATCATAAGACGGACGCTACGACTGGTCACATGCATGTATCCATCATCAAACAGTGGACACACAATGCAAAAAAATGCAAATCGGGCTCATGGCCAGTCCGACGAAGGGACTCCTGCAAGCTGCAAAAAAACAGCAGGGACTCCCGGCACTGTCCTGGGCTCTGGAACGGTAGTCGGCCAGCTCCAAGCTGGTAGTCTGCCGCCAGTCATCGCACCGATGTCACCAGGGCCCGCCTCAGGGATCTGCACGAGTATGGACACGGCCGAGTGGTCACAGTAGACTGTACAAGAACGTCACAAATCACAACATTCCCCCATGACCCGATGGTACGCATGTCCATACACGTGCAGCACTAGGACAAGTACAATAGTGAGTGTAAAACAGATGGGACACGGACACACATCCCACACTCAACCACCCTCAGGCATGACGCAAAGCCCAACAGAACAAATGGCCACCAAGAACTTTCTGCGAGCTAGTGTCTTCGTCAAGAAATCAGCACGCTGCATGTCAGTGCCAACCCACATGATGGAGATCACGTGTCGCTCCACCAGATCACGCACAAAGTGATGCTCAACCACAATATGCTTCATGCGAGCGTGAAAGATACTCGAGTTCTCCGCAACGGCGAGAGCACTTTGGTTGTCGCAACAAAGCACAATGGCAGGTACTGACTGACCAAGCTCAAGAAATAGGCGGTGCAACCATACTGCCTCAACAGTCCCTGCACCCAAAGCAACGTAATCTGCCTCCAACGAGCTATGTGTGATGCAACCCTGCTTCCCGCTACGCCAAGATAGAGCAATACCACCGAGCAGGAACACGTAGGCAGTACGGCTGCATCCATCTGGGCTCTAGGCCTAGTCGTTGTCAGTGTAGCCGTCAAGGACCATCGAACACTGCCAACAAAAGCAGAGTCCAAGGTACGGCGTGGAGACCATGTACCGCACCACTCGCATAGCCGCGTGAAGGGCTCTGGCATGTGGAACCTGCAAGGACTGAGCGAGGAGGTTGACAGCGAAAGCGATGTCAGGACGTGTGGTAGTGGCCAGGTACATCAGAGATCTGATGAGACGAAGGTACAAGGTCACGTCCACTGTCTCCCCCAGTTGTGTGCGATCATCCACCTTCAGGGCATCCTGCCCATCGGGTGCAAGAGGTGTGGAAGCGGTGGGCACTACACCAAGGAGATCGTTGAAACACTCCCCCACGACTCGTGCGTATAAGGCCTGATGCAGCAACAGTGTCCGACGCCTGCGATCTCACACGATCTCCATACCAAGAAACACTGATTCACGACCGAGGTCCTTCATCCTGTAGGCAATCTGAAGGACAACCTTGGCCTCCTTCACGACCTCCACAGACGGAGATGCGATCAGAAGGTCATCGACATAGACCAGGATGGCGCTGAACCGCTTGGGTGTCGGTAAGATGAAGAGAGAGGGATATGCCCCGCTCTGTACATATCCCGCACGAGTCAAAGTACCGGTGATCTCGCGGTTCCAACACCACAGAGACTGCTTGAGGTTGTACAAGGACTTCCGCAAGCGCCAGACCTTGTCACCATCCTCAAAGCCAGGTGGCTGAGCCACGTACATCTCCTCATCCAAAGAGCCATGGAGGAACGCATTGTTCACGTCCATCTTGTGCAGTTCCTAGTCATGCTGAGCCACTACACCGAACAGAGCTTGAGCTGAGGTCATGCGGCCGACAGGGGAAAAAGTGTCAGTGTTATCGACGCGCTCAATGTGAGAGTACCTCTTGAGGACCAAGCGGGCCTTGTGGCATTCCAGTGAGCCATTCGGCTTCACTTTCTTGTGAAAGACCCACTTGACCTCAATAGCCTTCCGCCCAAGTGGAAGGTCGACAGGCTTGTAGACTCTATGCTCTCGGATAGCGCGAAGCTCATCCTTGCAGGGAGCGCGCCAAGCATCAGCATCCTGTGATGAGAGAGCTTCCCTCAGGGTGCCCGGGTCGGGCGCCATAGAGGGAGAGCTCTACGTGGCAAGGGAACACGCCTTGGTGGTAGGCCTGATGACCACAAGATCAGCTACTGCATCACAAGTGATATGGAACTCACAAGTGACGTGATCGTGCCTTACGGGGCACGCTGGATGTACCTCTGTGACCTCAGTGCGAACACTCGGGCCTAGGGCCTTTGTGCCGGGGTCACCACTCGCGATGCTGCGAGAGAGGCGCCTGGGTGCGGGGCCCGACGCTCGCCAAGCTCTGGAATCCAGTGGTCGAAGATGGCCACCGGATTCACAAGAGTAACCTGAGCTCGAGGGGTGTACCTCAGGCTCAGGGACAGGCACAACCACATCTGGTGGGGGCTGAGGCAAGGCAGCCGGTGATGCCGTGCGAGGAGATGCGTGTGTGGGGGACACGGGACTGGGTGTGACAGCAGGAGCAGGCAAGACCGGACCTGACACAGAGGCAGGAGTGCCAGCAGATGTAAGTACAGGAGTAGGTGAGACTCGACCAAACACAGAAACATGAATGCCAGCAGACGTAGGTACTAGCACAGAAGTAGGCACGGGAACAGAAGCAGGGGCACCTGTGGGGTGTGAAACAGACTATACGGGCGAGGTCTCTGGACCGACGGCAATGATCGCTGAGTCATCAAGGGCCGGAGACCGAGAGGTGAAGGGGGCTTGAACGGACACATCAACCTGGTGAGAGGCACTCGTTGGCGTAGAAGTCTCCCCCATCTGCCGAGAACCCTCACAGGTAGGAACATGTGTGGCTGAGAGTGTCGTGATCAAAGTCAGCTCACGGTAGGTGAGAGACTCGAAAAAGAGCATGCCGCGTGACTCAATGACGCATCGAGTAGGGTGCAAGAAGCGCCAGGTCTTTGACCGCGGAGAAATGCCTACAAAGGCACACAAGCGGCCCCAAGGTGAGACCTTGGACCCCTGCAGGTCCTCGGTGTACCACATGGAGGCCAAGGATTCCAAGACGTGAGCGAGATGAAGGTCAGTACGGTGTCCAAACCAGAGCTCGTACGGTGTAACATGGTCCGGAAGCGGACCGTGCGGGAGGCGATTCCACACCCAAGTCATGTACGCAAAACCCTCAAAGACAAAGGACTCAAGGAGACTGCACTCTGAACAAATAGCTCAAACCGCATCCTCCATGGTGCGGTTCCAGCGCTCGGAAACACCGTTCTGCTGAGGGGTAGCAGGAGCGTAGACCTGGTGAAAAATCCCGTGCTCAGCAAAGAATCCATCCATCTCGCGAAGGAACTCACCGCTGCGATCCGAGCGGAATGTATGTAGCGTGTGACGTGACTGACGCTCAGCCATCACTAGCCAGAGTCGAACCGCAAGGGCAGCGTCGCTCTACTGACACAGGCTTTAGACCCACCGCATCCGGGTGAAGTCATGAGTCAGAGTCAGAACATACTGGCCCCGATCAGATAAGGACTTGACCGGAAGAGGACCGAGAAGGTCTGAGTGAACTGACTCGAGAGGCCGAAGCGCTCGGGAACGAGAGTCAGGGTAGGTGCATCGGTGCATCTTCCCCTGAGCGCAAAAGAGACAGTGGGTCTTGGGTGGCTTCTCGAAAAAAGCCGCGTCAAGACCGAGAGTTGGTTGTGTTTGAATGAGCTTCGACACAGTATTGGAGCCCACATGACACAGACGGTGATGAAGCAACCGCTGGTCTTCTGGAGACAGAACACCAGTGACAAAGACCCAACCGGAGGAGGAAGGAGAGCAAGGGGAGGAGGTCCGAGAGACGCGATACAGATCATCTGTGACTGAGGTGCGAAGGACAACGCTACGAGTGTCAATTGCTGAGTCTGCGGTATACTCCACAGAGAGACCCATCAGTGAGCAGGCACGCACAGAAAGCAGGCTAAACTCAAGATCAGGCACAAACAACACGTCGGAAAGGTACAAGGGGCCAAATGGACCGTCAAAACATACAACCCCAACACCATGGACTGGCAAGGACGGACCAGAGCATGTACGGACGAAACGGACAGACGTGACAGGATCAAGAACAACAAAATCACTACGATGAAACATCATGTGATGAGTGACACCAGAATCGATGATCCAAGTGCCACCGGAATCACGACTGGTGGATTTCATTGTACAACAGGCAATGGAACACTTGGCATCAGAGGGACGGTGAGCCGTCAGTGGGGAGGAACGATGCAGGGCACAAACATGAGACTCATGAACCCAATCGGTGTAGTCAGGCCCATCATCATTACATGCTGACTTTGCTCCCCCACACGTGTCGTCACGAGCCACAGGAACAAACGGACAGACAGTCTGTGGACCACCCGACGATGACAACACGCTCACACCTCCCTGAAAGCGGAGCAGCAGAAGGTGTCAGAGCTCAGCGATGGTGCGATCGCGTGGGTATGGATCACTGCTACTCGTTGGTGAGGAAGTGGGAACAGCTGCAATCGTGGCCGCCACGCATCCGGAGGATGGCAAGGATGACGTACTGGACGTGGAACAAAGGGCGTGTGCAGCCTGGAGCCCACGAGTAATCCGGGCCCAGTCGAGCTGCTGCTGGCACTCGGTGTAGCGATGGGCACCTCCACAGTTGTAGCAGTGAACAGAACGTCCACTGTTACCACTGGATGACGACTGCTGGTGTGACTGCTGTTGACCTGGTCCACGTTTCCCCTTCTTCTTCTTCCCCTGAGCTGCTCCTGCAGCACCCTGTGTCTGAGTGGGTGTGGGCGGGGCCAAAGAGGAGGAGGAAGATGAGGAGGTGATGGAGGATGAAGAAGGAGACTGCGGGAGGGAAGATGGTGGTGATGCGACGATTGCTGCAGCAAGAGAAGTCTCCTGATTGGCCACGGCTGCCTCGCGTGCTGAAGTCACCTGGAGGAAGAGCTGATGCACCCAGGGGAGAAGCTGTAGAGTGGCTGAAAAGGGCTCGAGGACAGCGTCGCTGTACCGTGTAAAGATGTCAGTGTACTCGCTGCTGCTGCTGCTGCTACTGGTACTGCATTTGCCGCCGCTGCTACCGCCGCTGCTGCCGTTGCGCTGCTCTTGTCGCGGCCGCCGCTGCGGCAGCGGACGGCGGCTGCACTTGCTGCAGCCGCCACGCGCTGCTATAGCTACTGCGACGATGATGCTGCTGTTGTTGCTCTGCTGCTATGCTGCTGCTGGTACGGTGGCAACACCGCTGCTACGGTCTCACGTGGTGGTTGTGGGCTGCGTCGACGGCGACCGGCAGTCTTCGACAGGCCCCAGTGGATCTGCTACAGCGGTGACTCCCACTACTGCTGCTCTGTTGCGTCTTTGCTGCGCAGCTCAGTGAAAACTGTCTTACTACTCTGATACCATGAGAACATGCAAGGAAGCTTCCTTGCAACACTCCCGTTGACTAGGCATCATTGCCTCATCAAATGGTGACGACAGTCACAAGTCGTGCCCGCAACGGCAAGAGTTTGGCTTGGGGACACAAGGCAAAGTGTCTGAATGCTTGAATAGCATTTGTAGAGAGTGATAACAAATGACAGGTCCATGGCATAAATACCTGCCGCAGCGCACAACGGGTGCTGCGCGCGGCGGTCCAATAGCTATTCTAAAACCAGCCCCAAAACCACTGTTTTGGCCATAACTCTGCGCACACATGTCAGAATGCTATGCGTTCTGAACCTAGACGTGCAGGATCACAAAACAGACACTACGACTGGTCACATGCATGCATCCATCATGAAACGGCAGACACGTAATACAAAAACATGCAAATCGGGCTCATGGCCAGTCCGCCGAAAAGACTCCTACAAGCTGTAAAAAAACATCAGGGAGTCTCGGTGGTGTTCGGGGCTTTGGAACGGTAGTCGGTCGGCTCCAAGCTGGTAGTCCGCCGCCAGACGTCGCACCAGTGTCACCAGAGCCCGCCTTAGGTATCTGCACGAGTATGGACACAACGGAGTGGTCACAGTACACTGTACAAGAACGTCACAAATGACGACAATTTTGTCCTATGTTCATTGTTGTTTTACGTGACCAAATTTCTAACATTTCTATTTCGACCGACTAGCAGTCGCGTTTTTGGTACGTGAAACACAGGGGGTGTCATTTATATCCACTCAAGAATCTTTTTTTTTTCCCGTCGCCGGACATAGGCCGCTGATCTTTCGTGTACTCACAATCACGCAACTGTGGATGTCCACGGTCGCATTATGTGCTCGTTCCCAATGCGAATGAGCAAAAAGCCCCATCGAATGGACCTTTTGGTGCTGGGTCTTAAGACCAGTTGGAGGATGTTGGTTTTTTTGCATCTCTCATTGTGCTCTGTTGTGTCCTCCCGGCTTGTGTACATTGGCGTGCAGATGACTGACGGCGAGACTCGATGCTGATGGAGTGTCGACCGGTGGAGCCGACGCGCGCTGAGGTCTTCTCGCTGTTCGCTGGAGCCTCCTCTCTCCGGCGACGCGCTCAGCTCCATCGGCAGGCCTCCTCGGCGGTCGTGCTGCCGGCGGTCATTGACACCGCAGTTACTGCTGGCATGCGTCCAGCGCGTCCCATCACGTCTGCATCGTCATGCACTGCCTAGGGTCCCAGTTGCATGTTGCATGGCCCTGTTTGGCAGCATAAACCATTGTGGGCACCATCTGGGTTTAGGCTGCCATAACTCCTCTTTACTATTTTTCTAGCAGATTCTGACCGCACGGCTGCGTTCGCAGCGTCGGTATTATGGTATGGTCCAGTTTTCAGGCAAAACGGACGACGCCCGGGTTTTGGGCTGTCGGCTGCCTGGCAGGCCTCACCGAGAAAANCTGCCAGCCTGAACTGAGCTATTTTCTGATTGGCTGATGAACTGAGTAACAAGCTCTACAGAGCTGGGGGGGGGGCCTAGAACTTGGAGGGGTCTCCCATTGTTGTTCATTCTTCATTCCTAATCAGTCATTACCAGTTTTCAGCTGCTTTCTGGCGCTAACTCTGGCGCGCGCGTTTCTGAGTAACAAAACCGAGAGCTTCCAGACTTAGACTCTAGAGCAACAGACTGAGGGGGCAGCTGACTTAAGCAACGAGCGTGGAAGCCCGCACGCTGCATCAACAACGCTACTGCCCCAACCTGCTGCATAGTTTCTTTCTTGGTATCAGAGCCAGAGCGTAGCAGCAGCAGCAGAAGACTGGCGAACAGGTGCCAGACAACGCCGGCGGACCTCCCATATGTGCCAGTGCAGGGGAAATGCTGCCGGATTTTCTTCGACAGCATTGACCCTCCTGATGGCGGCGTCAGAATTCTTCCCACGGCCACTGGGCCAGGGGAAATGCTGCCAAAATTTTTTGGCAGCACTGACCCCCACGCGTGACGCGAGGAGGTGAGCGGCAGGCGGCGTCTGACGTCTGTGGGCGACGACGCACGCGGCAACGTCACCCAGGTGCAGTGACTGGCACCACCAGCAGCAGCAGGCAGAAGCAGCAGCTCGTAGCAGCCCACAGCAGCAGCAGCTCGCAGCAGTAGCAGTAGCAGCTCGCTGCAGCAGCAGCAGCAGCCCGTAGTAGCAGCAGCTCGCAGCAACAGCAGCAGCAGCGTGCTGCTGCAACAGCGGCGTGCAGCAGCCCGCAACAGCAGCCAGCTGCAGTAGCTCGCAGCAGCAGCAGGCAGCAGCCGCAGCACGCAGCAGCTGTAGCAGCGTGTAGCAGCAGCAGCGTGCTGCAGTAGCTGCTGCAGCAAGCTGCAGCAGCCGACAGCTGCAGCAGCAGCCGACAGCTACAGCAGCAGCAACAGCAGCACCGAGCAGTAGCTGCCAGCCGCGGCTGCTACTGCCCGCTGCTCGCAGCGAGCGAGTAGCGAGCAGCAGCTCGCTGCTGCCAGCAAGTAGCAGCTCGCTGCTGCTGGGTGAGCAGTAGCCCGCTGCTCGCAGCAGGCAGCGGGCTGCTGCCCGCTGTTGACAGGAAAAAAAAAAACAAAAAAGACAGCAAAAAAATCCCCCACCCCCGCAACTCGCTGCAGCAACCTGCAACTGCAGCGAGCAGCTGCTGCAGCACGCAGCAGCTGCAGCAGCACTCAGCTACAGCAGTGAGTTGCAGTAGCTCGCTGCTGCAGAAGCAGCAGCAACAGCAGCAGCAGCAGCAGCAGTAGCAATAGCAAACAGCTGTAGCAGCAGCAGCAACAGCAGCAGCAGCCGCAACAGCAGCAGCAGCAGGAGCGGCAGTAGCCGTAGCAGCAGCAGCAATAGCAGCAGCAGCAGCAGCAGCAACAGCAGCATCAGCACCTACAACAGCAGCGGCGACCCCAACATTTGCCGCTGCTGACGTCAGCACCCCTCTGCTGACGTCACTGCTGACATCATCAACAGAAGAAAGAAAAAGGGAGGTCGGGGGAGAAAACAGTGGCACTACACACACTCAGTTCCCACTGTTGACGTCAGCCATCCTCGGCTGGCGTCACTACTGTTATCAGTAGCACCGAAGAAAAGAAGGAAAACAAAAAAAAAACACAAAAGGGGACGAGAGGCATCTTTCACCACCATGACCAACAGCCCCTCTGACGCGGGGTCCTCCTCCGTTGGGGGAGGGACCCCTAGCCCCCCTTTTGTGCAGCAGCTGCAGCAGCTGCAGCAGCAGCAGCAGCAGCAGCCGCAGCAGCAGCAGTAGCAGCAGCAGCAGTAGCAGCAGCCACAGCAGCAGTAGTAGCAGCAACAGCAGCAGCAGCGGTNAAAGAAGGAAAACAAAAAAAAAACACAAAAGGGGACGAGAGGCATCTTTCACCACCATGACCAACAGCCCCTCTGACGCGGGGTCCTCCTCCGTTGGGGGAGGGACCCCTAGCCCCCCTTTTGTGCAGCAGCTGCAGCAGCTGCAGCAGCAGCAGCAGCAGCAGCCGCAGCAGCAGCAGTAGCAGCAGCAGCAGTAGCAGCAGCCACAGCAGCAGTAGTAGCAGCAACAGCAGCAGCAGCGGTAGCAGCCGCAGCAGCGGCAGCAGCCGCAGCAGCAGCTGCAGCAGCAGCAGTAGCAGCAGCAGTTGCCCTCTGGCATCGGCAGTGGCATCCCTGACCCACTCGCCGCTCTTCACCTGTAGCTCGCCGCCTTGATGCAGAGGCGGCAGCAGCAGCAGCAGCAGCAGCAACAGCAGCAGCAGCAGCAGCAACAGCAGCAGCAGTAGCAGCAACTGCAGCAGCAGATGTCCTCTGGCATCGGCGGCGGCGTCCCTGACCTCCTCGCCGCTCTTCAGCTACAGCTCACCGCCTTGACGCAGCAGCTTGCGGCGCTCCAGCCATCAGCTTCCCACACTGCTACCGGTGCGCTGCCATCCTTCATCCCTCCAGGGCACGCCAGCCCAGCTGTGTCCGCTACCACGCACTACCTAGCGCAGCAGCAAACTTAGCGCCAGCGGCAGACGGTGACCTCCGTCCTTGGCCCCACTCTGGGCGCCGGCCGCAGGCAGAAGGACTTTGAGACATCGCCGCCGCCGCTTAAGGCTGGCGAGCAGTTCCGGAGCTGGGAGCTCAGCTTCCGCATCTGGGCGCAAGGGGAGGGCCTATGGGTGTACTACACCCATCCCTATGGCTCCACCCAGGCTGACCAGCTGTATGACGCTGGTCGCGCCGTCCGTGCCCTCGTCCAAGTCGCCCCTCCCGCTTCCGGCCTGGCACTGGAGCCCTTCCTCGGTGACTTCACCACTGGCGCCAAACCGGACCTTGCATCCGCATGGCACATCCTCACTCGGCCTCATCGTCTGTCTAGCGACGCTTAGATCAGCCGTCTGCTCCGAGAGTTCAACTCCCTGCGCATGGGGGAGACCGAGACGGTCACTGCCTACTGGCAGCGGACGCGGACGTCTTCGTTCACTACCCCCAGGACGTCCTCTCCACCATGGCGACCCAGGGCACCCTCATGCCCTGGGCATACGAGCTCTTCCTCCGCATTGAGGAAGCTCGCCTGGAGTCCGAACTCCATCGCACGGAGGCTCTCGCCTCCGTGGCCATCGCCTCTCCCGCCACAGCCACATCCGCCAGCTCCTCCGCCAGCTCCTCCGCCAGCTCCTCCGCCAGCGCTTCGCCGACGGCAAAGAAGAAGCATCGGAGCAAGAAGGGCAAGAGTTAGCAGCAGCAGCAGCAGCAGCAGCCGTCGACCGGGTCTGGAAGTGGTGGCTCTGCCTGCCACAATTGTGGCCAGCTTGGGCATGGGTGGTACACGTGCACGCTGCCGACGGACGAGGCGCGCATCATCGCCACCATGCGTCGCCAGCGGGAGCGCCGTCTCGCCTCTGCCTCCGTCGCTATCGCCAGTTCTGACGCCTCGACCTCGACAGCGGCTCCACCACCCTGTTCGCCTCGCCAGTCCCGCAGACACCGACTCCGCAACCGTCGGCGCCCCCGTTCCCTTCGGCGATTCCGTCCTCCTCCTACCCAGGCTCCGGCGCCGTCACACCGCACTCCGTCTCCGCTCCCGGGCCCTCCTCCCATGAGCGTCAGCTGGAGCAGTATATCGCGCTCCAACTCGGCCTGCCTCGCCCTCCTCCCCAAGGAAGTGCGAGTTGCGTCACCTCCTGCTCTCCTGCCCAGCCCTGCATGACTGAGACTGAGCTACGGTCGTGTCCCATTTCCTCGTCTGTCTCGTCGTCGCCTGTGGCCTCCTCCGCCTCTCTTCTTGATGATGTTGCCTGGCTTGACGATTGGCAGTCCCGTTTCGCGCCTCCGTCCACCGCGTCCGCGTCCCTCGCCTGCTGCCATGTGACCGTTAGCGATCTAGCGACCCCGGTCCAGGACCCTGCTGAGACCTGGATCATCGACTCCGGGGCCACGCATCACATGACGGCCTCTCGTGAGGCCTTCAGTATGCTCGGTCCTGTCGGCGATGTCTCCGGTGTCCGGACGGGCTCTGGACAGGTGTTGCCTGTCCGTGGTGTTGGCGTCGTTCGTTTTCGTGGTCCTGCCGGTGACGTCTTTCTGACCGATGTCCTCTTCGTCCCTGGTCTCGAGCTCAGCCTCCTGTCCGTGACTGCCCTTGACCGCATGAGC